>RJVU01057109.1:10804010-10825291 GCA_003731715.1 Anabarilius grahami
ATATACTCAGAAATAATTTAAAATAAGAAAAATGCTAAATATTCCTTATCCAAAAAGTAATGGCAATAAAAGAACACCAGTAATAGGTTATTATTAACACCAAATGCTTTGTAAAAACAGAAAATAACAGCAGCTTTCTGCCTGTCACCATCATGCAACCATGAAATATCAAACATACAGTAGTAGTTCTTTACAGGTCTTTGCATTCTATTGCGCAATTTTTCCTGTTGTTTTTCTATTTGGGTGTTGCACTCGGGTCTCGCGTCTTTTTCAGCGTTTCACCCATTAAACAGCATTCTAAAAACACGGAGGTCAAGTTAAAAAAAGTTCAACTAGCATTTAATAACTGCTTTTTTCCCATTCCAGTGCCGTGTCTCGTTTTTTCAATGCAATAACGCATTTCTGGGTGAACAGCCGCTTAAAGGGCCGTTCACATATCGCGTCTAAAAATGCGTGGAAAGCGTTTCTCCTCCTTTCCACAAGCGTTTGTGCTCTGTCGTTACTATGCAATCATGAACTGCTCTCTCCACAATGACGAGGAAGTATCAGCAAAGGATTAATTGATTTCTAGCCCTTGCATTAGCTTTACTTCTAGATATATTTATGGAGATGAGAAATAAAAACCCACCCTGTACAGATATGATCAGCTGTTCGGCTGAGCTTTCGATGTTGTTACGGAAAGGCTGAAGTTGATCGGTTGGTTCTTGTCACATGGCCTGCAGTGCGCTTGCGGCATTCTGAAAATTTGAGATGTTTTCAAAACTAGTGGTGTGTTCTACGTTCACAGAGTGTCACACAAGAGTGGTTAATCAGGCGAGCCATCATGAGGTCAGATCATTTTCATCTCTTGCTGTATTGTCAACGTCTAATTGTAACGTTTGCTAACAATTTTATTCAAAATCGCGATTTCTCGGTTTCACAGCTAGCTGTTGTTGTTCTTCGCCTCCACATTGTGCATTAAAATTGTTTAATGCACAGCTAGCTGTGGATTATCCCTTACATATACTGTATATAAATACAAACATTATTATAATATACTAAAATTATCTTATTTATTTTTAAATATGGTCTTTGTCCTCCATTGTGTGTAGAAAAAAGCAGGTCATTCATCACACTTACGGTAAAAATGTGGCATGCAAAGACATCCCTGCTCTGTAAAGCCTCTAGTTTGATAGCTACAGAAGAATTCTGAATTATGGGTGCATGCCAAGTGGATATGTTGCCTTCCAGGCAAGTAAAGGAGCAAAGAGCCTCTGTGTGAGCGAGTGAGTGACTCATAATGATAACTAGAAGCCTCTCTGGGGTAAAAGAAGGGTTGAGGGGGAAAGAGAGTGATGGGAGATTTGTTTAGAAGGTGTTTGAGTTGGCGTTCATGTGTGAGTTTGAGGAGGGAAAGACAACGTGAGAGAAAAAGTGAGTCATCACACCTACCTAGCAAGCAAAATTCTCTCTCGCCAAGCAAATAAACAAACTATGTCAGAGAGAGTGCAGAGTGTGTGTGTATATGCCTCACACAGGTGAAGGAGCCTGCTTGTCACTGCTAGGTGATGAGTTCTTCTCTGACAGGCCAGCATGGGATTCATTAGTGGTGACTGGCTAATCGCATGATTTCTTTTCTGTGAGTGGAAAACGGCGGGAGGACCTGGGCCCTGTCAGTCTTCTGTCGGATCCGTCACTCTTACATTTCCCCGGAGAGACACAGAGCATATGTGAGGAGAAGCCTCTGAGAGTTCTGTAACAGAGGAATGGAGAGGGAAAAAAAGCGCAATGGAGGCAAGGGAGGGAGGGTTCGGAGGGAGGACCGGCTATTGGTATTCCAGCCGAGAGTTTCCTTCACACTTCAGTAGAACACGCCGATCACTGGCCTCAGCTCTGCCTCTCAGTTTGGTCGTTTGATCTTGTTGAGACTTTGTGACTTCATGTCTAAACTTCTAATATTTATAAAAGGCTTTGTGAAAAATAATTTAGTATTTGCAAAAACCTAAAAGCAAAACTAGATTTTTGCTTCATGCGCTTGCAAAAAGGCAAATTAATAGTGTTACAGTGTAATAAATGATTACATATATGTAAGGAACACAAGACCAATCACAATACATTATGCAAATAGATGTAAGAAAGACTACCAATCACAATTCACTACTGTTCAAAAGTTTGGGGTCAGTAATTTTTAAGAGGTTGATACTTTTATTCAGCAAATTGATCAAGAGTGACAGTGAAGGCATTTATAATGCTACAAAATATTTCTTTTTCAAATAAATGCTGTTGTTTTGAACTTTCTATTCTGCAGAATTATTACTATTCTGCAAAAATATCATGCAGCACAACGGTTTTCAAAAATGATATTTTTTTTTTTTTTTTTTGAGCACCAAATTAGCATATTAGAATGATTTCTGTAAAGATCATGTGTGTCACTGAAGACGTAATTATGCTGAAAATTCAGCTTTGGCATCACAGGAATAAAATACATTTTAAAATATATTCAAATGGAAAACAGTTTTTTAAAATTGTAATAATATTTTACAATAGTACTGTTTTAAATGAAGCCTTAAACATAAAAGATTTCTTTCAAAAACAACTTTAAAAACTAAACTTTAACCGACCTCAAACATTTGAACATATTGTAGTTTGTCATTGGGCAATTCCAGCGTTATGGACATGACATTTGCAGTCAAAACTTATATAAATATAATAAAATATAAATATAAATTCTCAGAGAATGCGTTTAAAGTCCGCGTGAACCGGAAGTTGCAAACGACTTTTCTAATTTTGATTTCATGTGTACTTTAATACCAACATATTGGACCGTCTGGTTATATATTAATAGTCCCTTATTAAAGGAGTCCAGACATTAGAAAAATGTCTGTCTATACAGTCGTTTTATATTTTAGATGAGGGAAATATACATGCGTTACGGACGTGACAAAAAAAGTCACCAAGTTTTAGGTGTCAACATATTTTTTAGGAATTCTGTGAATTACAATGAACGAACCAAAAGTAAAACTGCCCACCGAAAGAAGAAGGGTTGGCTCTCCACAGAACATAAAATATTTATTTTATTTAATTTTTCGTGTTCGCATTTATGAGGAAAAAACAACGTTATGGACGTGACCACTCTGCAACCGACACAGAAGACTGCTTTAAAACTTTCATAGAGACCTCAAGCGGGAATTTAAACCACCACATGTTGATATCTGGGATACCAGTATGGTAAGACTGCAGAAATAATCAACCTTATACTAAACTTTATGTTTATATAATTTTATACCCTGTAGGTCTATTGCAAATGGCTATGGATTATTTCTCATGTTGACAAGTGTGCGCGTTGTTCAAGAATCAATTTAGAGACCATGATCATGTCAGATGTATATTTTTACCACTTCTGACATGTGACGTGTGTGTGTGACTTCTCATGTGCAAAGTTTCATGAGTTTTCAAGCATGTTTAGGCCCTCAAAAATGCGATTAATTTCGGAGAAGAAGAAGAATTGACTGAGCAATTACAATAGGGTCCTCACACCATCGGTGCTGGGGCCCTAATAAACTAGAGTATAGGGCAATCATTCAGTGTCATGTTATTAAAGAAAACAATCAAAACACCCCCATTTTTGTAAAGCTTTTCCTGACAGCTACTATATGTAACAGAATTTTAGTTTAAATCAATCAGTTTTCTTAATAAGCTCAAGCAGACCTTTGAACTGCCCAAGGAAGTCTTTTATATCAAAGTGACTTGTTCAATTGGCTTGAATAAACGGATGATGTGTGATGCATAAAGATCTAAGCCCCTACAAAAGATGGTCTGCTTGTGTTTCATGTCTCTTCATACTGCCTTCCTCGGGCTCTGCGGCTGCCATGGTAACACAGCAGCGAGGGGTGTGCAGCGGCACCCTGAGACCCGAAAGCCAGCACTGATAGAGAACAACAACAGGCAAAAGAAGAGGGAAAGGAAAGGATTTTGGAGGAAGAACAGATCCAACCAGTCCATGCAATTTCAACTTTTCGGTTTTCTCTTATCTTCCTTCTGGAACGATCATCCTGTTCAGTGTGCCATAGAGGAGGCTGGCATGCCAACAGCCCGCCATTTTGATGTTTTGAATGCAGAATACTGAATGTATTCTCACAGCGCAAGTAAAAGAGGGGGTTGAGAGGGATGTGAGGATACAGACTGTGTGGTGAGGCTTAGAGGCCAGAGATCTGAATGTATATATTCATTTTGGGATGGTATTATTAATGTATATAAATGTAGACATCTAGGCTTATTAGATCAAATATTTATAATATGCTCTATTGGAAGTTTAAAAGAAGAGGCCTAGAAGACAAGCACTAATGAGGACAGAGAAGCGAGATGGCTTCTGGAGCCTTTCTGACACTGTGTGACTCCTTTAAGGGAAATGACCCAACCTCCTGCCACCCATAATCAGAGCCAGAGAGGAGGCTGTATGCTGTCGGCTACAAAGACCTCTGATTTGCTGTTTTCTCTACATGTGTACAGACCAGAACTCTGTTTGGCGTCGGTCGCATGGTTAATTAATCTGAAAACCATTCAAATGGGAGAGAGATAAAAGATAAAAGGATTACAAAGGATACAGAGTAGATATGATTTCCAACCCAACTGGAAATATATAATGGCAACGTAGTGCCACATTAAAATAATTAGGGATGCAAGATACCGCTCGTGTACTCTTACTCATTAAAATGCTCCGATACCAACAACCAATAACACGCAGAGTGTACAGTACAGTGCTTGTGATAAAGAAACACAGACAACAGAGCAAACAGAGAGCAGAATGAATAGGAGTGGATTGAGCGCGCAGAGGTACAGACGTGCAAGCCTGTTGATCGCATCCCTTTTTCACAGACATTGCTGGAGAGTTTTTAGTTCGGTCGGATATGGCAATAGCAAAGAAAGTAAAACAAGGAGCATCTTACTAACTTTTACTGGTAAAGAGAGAGAGCGAGAGCTGATCGTTCACTCAGCACATGTGTCATTTGGATTAAAACTAAATCGTATGTGCAAGTAAAAAACATTAAGTGTAACAATTTATGTATGACGAGTGATTGCATACATTATTACAGGAAGGCGTTACAGTAATCGCATGATACTTTCAAGAAGTTTTTTGTGCGCAAACATCCAAAGCACGCACCCAGAAAGCTGCCTCTCAGACAGCATGAAAATAGCCTATTAAATCGAGTTCTCTTTCATGTCTTCTTGGGCTTGAATGGGCAAATTCACACAAAATTGTCAAAATGCCCGTATAGGTATCCGTAAGTATCCTTGTGAAACATAGTCAGTTATGTCTTAAATAAACAAACAGTTAAAGATAAAATATGAAAGAGCAATAATATGAACAGTGAAAGTAACAGTAGCTTCTACAATACATTTAACAATCATAATTAGGCATGAAAATAACTGAAGGAAATATCTATTTGCTAAGCCAACTGATCTGGATTCATATTCTTTTGGTTTTTCTACCCAATATTTTTAAAAATTTAAAATGCAATGAAAAAACAGGCATTGGTATTTGGTATCAGCAAGTACTAAAAAAAAATGAAAGTTATTGGGACTCATTCTGGAAAAAGTGGTATCTGTGCTTCCCTGAAAATAATGATAAAAAAGATTTTGAGGAAAAAAATCATATCATTAAGAGAATACATTTGCAATGTTTTGATAATACAGGAAAAATCTTGAGAATAATATTGTATTTTAAATGATTAAAGGTTACTTTGTCACAAACTTTAATCTTGTAGAGATTACGACTTTATTCTCTCATACTTTTTCTTTTTATTTAATGTGGCATTAAAATGCTGTTGTGAACACTAAAAAAAAAACTTAAAAGCATAATAACCCTTAAAAAAAGAACATTAAAAATCAAATAAAACATAATAGAAATAGATAAAATGGTTACCACCCAGAAGTTACACCCAGAAGAAATAAAATTATAAAATTATCACGTTGTATCTTTCTTCAAAAAAAGTAATAAAAAATGCTGCACAATTCTGCATGTGAATATTTACATAAATATTTTATTGTTAAAATTAAGAGAAAGCATTGGCAAGAAGGGGTCTCTTTCTGGCATTGCGTGCCTGAGCATGTGTGTCTTTACGTGGGCTTCCTGTCCCCCAGCCCGGGCACAGATGGCCCTGGTTCATACTGGCCTGCGAGAACACACTCACACTCGATCTGGAGACCGCAGCTACAGTGCATTGCACTCGCATATGTCTAATACATTATACATGCTATTATCTGTGGAGTACTTTGTCATTGTTTTATTAACTGCAAGACCTGTGCATGTTTTTATGAGACTGTCATGAATATGTGAATATGCCTCTCATAAAATAAAAGCATGCATATACAGAGTTCATTTATGCATATTTATGAGCCTGTGCTTTGCGTCAAACTGACTGGACTTAAGATGTCAATGGGGGCTCACATTGTGTTAATATTTGGCCTCGAACTGTCCGCATGTTTTCAGAGTATCATGACGGAGAGCATTTGGATATTCCTGTCCCCCAGGCAACAGCTACCACGCTACCACGTGACCCCGCTGTCTTACACAACACGGCTTTCACACGTCGGCAGGTATCACCTCGGGGGTCTCTACTGCGTCTCATCCAGGAAAAATAGAACTGTGCAACCAACCTGCTACTAAACGCTGGGATATCTGTCAGCCCTGATAAAGACACTTGGTAACCTTTTCTTGAGTCTCTCTTCAGGAGGTTCAGTCCCACCTTGCCCATATGGAGCCCCCGGACTCACCTCGGCAGTACGGCAGGGGGAAGTCCCAGGCAGCGGTGCCGGAGGAAGTGGCCAGGCAGGAGAGCACGGTGTGGCCCTCCAGCACATAACCCAGGTTGCAGCTGTAGCGGATCTTGTCCCCGATGTTGAAAGTAGAGCCTTGCTGCATGCCGTTGAGCAGCTGGCCTGGATTTCCACAGGTGTAGCTTGGAAGGGCTAGAATGAGAGAATGAAACAAAGAAAATGTTTTAAACTGTTTTGCATATAGCATACTACCTGAGAGAGAAATCCATTGAGATTTGTCATGTTAAAAAGATACTACTGTTTAATTATATTATCTAAACTTCATGTCCTCTATCTGAAATATTTTAAAATATTTTACAAATGTTTAACAAATCATTTTAAAATCTGTAATAATTTAATAAATGAACTGTAAATAATATTTCAGAACATTACTGTTTTTACTGCATTTTCATCAAATAAAAGCAGCTTTTGTGAGCATTGTGAGCATAAGAGACTTCTTTCAAAAAGTACCCACCACAAACTTTTAAACAGTATGTATGCGAATACACATCCTGAACTATTATTATTATATTTTTATCTTTAAACATGTTTACAATACAGAATTAGGGTTTCAATTTGCAGTAATAGCATGAAGTGATATATCTATTATGTAATGTCGTAACACCTAAAATGGTGGAAAATTGCTAGGAAATTATGGCGAATAATACAAAGCATTACTCAATTGTTCATACTGTAATGTTCAGTCCATTTACAGTAATGCAACACATCAAAAACCATTGTGATTGACCATTTTGATAAAAACTCATTTGTCAAGTTTCAAAACATTTACATTACATCAATGTATACAAGATATATTGACAAAGCAGCACCTTAAAGTCTCAGGCATGTCAGTTCTCTAGGCGGTCATTTTGAGGAAATGAAATCTGCAAAGTTGGAACTCTTCAAAAACATGTCAAATCACCAGTCTGACAATAACAGCATCAGAATTGTTTGTTCTTTAGCTCAGAAGGCTTAATGAAATAAAATAAAAAGAGTCAAAACATTTTTATTTCTAGAACAATAGACAGAATAATAGAAAGAACGACTGACACCGAACGAACGAACGAACGAACGAACGATAGATAGATAATTTTCTAAAAGAATACAGCTGTATATGCTTTATATAAACAAATGATCGCCTTACGAGTGCTTCCGCCAAAACCGCACTTTCGTATTCTTCAAAAAGCATACGCTGTATGTCCTACGCCTTCCCTGTTCTACTTACGGAACGAACGCAGCGCCAGTTCCATTTTTTCTGTAAGTAGAACAGGGAAGGCGTAGGACACACAGCGTAAACTTTTTGAAGAATACGAAAGTGCGGTTTTGGCGGAAGCACTCGTAAGGCGATCTTTTGTTTTTATAAAGCATATACAGTTGTATTTTTTTAGAAAATGACCGATCGTTTAGCTAGATAAGACCCTTATTCCTCGTCTGGTATCGTTTAAAGCCCTTTGAAGCTGCACTGAAACTGTAATTTGGACCTTAAACCGTCTGGAGGCCATTGAAGTCCACTATAAGGAGAATAATCCTGGAATGTTTTCATCAAAAACCTTAATTTCTTTTCGACTAACGAAAGAAAGACATGAACATCTTGGATGACATGGGGGTGAGTAAATTATCAGGAAAATTTTATTTGAAAGTGAACTAATCCTTTAACAATGAGATTATGTGGTTTTTATAATGAATTAAAACTGCTTTTGTCATTTTTTTAGAAGATGGACAAAGTTTGTCACCAAAAAAGTAATTCGGTTCAACCAAAATTTCAGTTTTACTGCATGATACTTTTGGTTATACCGAATGACGATATTTTCAAATAATGCTAACAGGCTGATATCTAGCTAGCTAGCTAGCTAGCTAGTGAACGTGCTAGCTAGCTAGCGAAAGGACAATTTTATTTTTTAATACAAGTTTTTAAAACATTACAACATTTTCCATGTTTTATAATGATTGAACCAAATGACCATGTTTCAGGACGACCATGTGGTCCTTTGCAGGTATCTGAATGATGTCACATCCTGTCACGTGATATTGACCGCATGACTTGATCCAAAATGGTCCTTTTATATTGGTTACTCCGAATGACATCAATGAAATTTGTTTTTCCGGACATTCTTTCTCGTAACAAAGCAACTATTTCTACACAATTGTAATACCATTTTGCATTATGTTGATATATGATGTTATAAAATCATGCCAATATAAAAAAAAATATATATACATTTATTACATTTTAAGATATTTTGATCACAGATAAAATGGTTGTATTGGTCTTTGGACGGTTAAACCGAATGACCTTTTGACACTTCAAAATCTTTAAAATACTTTTATATGTAGCAAAATATAATTAAAACCTCTTGGATTCAATAAAAGAGATCTGTGATACCTTACATACTTTGGATGTCATATCTTTGTTTTTATTATTATTAAGGCCAAAGAAATGACCCGTCATGTCATTGACCCATCTTCATTTGTGTTCCGAAGATGAACGAAAGTCTTACTGGTTTGGAACGACATGAAGGTTAGTAAATGATGACAGAATTTTCATTTTTGGGTGAACTAACCCTCTGAGTCAATTCACTGTTAATGATCTGTTTTGACTGAGAGAGCTATGCTAATGCAATTTAATTTGTGGGTATACAAGCGTATACACAAAGTATTGGGCATCCTGGAAGCTCTCCTAATGGCAATGACCTGTTAGCAGAGATAGTGCACTGCAGTGGGGAAATCTGTCTCAGTAGTGCAGGGAAACCGAGAGACAGCAGCAAGAGAGATAGGTGGGCTGACTGCTGATTACATCAGCACTGATTAGGAGAGCAGTTTCGTCACTGCACATGTGAGAGCATGTGAGAGCAAGACGTTTGGTGCGCACACACACACATACACATTTATCAGCACACATATTAATGAACAGTAATGCAGGTGAGAGAAATATACACTTGAGATTGTGTGATTTTAACCAGGACTGAGTTGAGTGCTCCCTTAAACATTTATTAACTTGACTGAACAAGTGGCATTCTGTATAAGCTAGAATGCTAACTAGATTCACCCATCACTGGTCCAACAGAACTGTTTAAATGAAGAAAAACCCTCCACTTACTCATTCTGATTTTGCATATACATAAATCATAAATGCATAACAGTTCTCTGTCTCTTAAAAAGAAATCCCTACTGGCATTGCGGGACTTTAAGTATTCTGCACAGATCCTGGATGTTCCCTCATACAATGTTCTCCCCATGGCCCCACTGCATTTGTCATCTCCAGTCTATAACTCACAGGACTGACTGTGCCACCCTTGCAGTTTGACTGCTTTAACCATTTTAAGGGTCGCTATATCCTGCCCGAGTGCTGAAACAGCAAGAGATGGTTCTCGTGTTACGTCTGCATCTATGACCCTCACTCTATTTCTCTTCCTTTGTCTCCATTTCCACTGAACCAGAGAGAGAGAGAGAGAGAGATAAAATAAAGAGAGAGGAATATTGGAGCAAATGCTGTTCATGTAACCTGGTGAGGAATTGGATTCAATTCTAATTTTTCCAACACCTTTTTTTCTTTTCTTCCATCTCTAATAAAGAATATAATTTAAGGACAAAATCTGGTCCATTTTACAGCTCATTCTAGTCAGAGACACTATCTGACTGACATGTACAGCAACCAGTTGCAGATATGTGCTGCTTAGTCTGGCATTTAAAAAAACAATCAAATAATGACAAAAAATATATTATTACTATTAGGGCTGTCAAACTTAATGCGTTAACACTTGTTGGTTTTTTTGGTTTTTTGGTTTTTTTTAGTTTAACACATTAAAAATATTTAACGCAATTAACGCAGCATCCATTTTGACCGTCATAATTTGGCTAGCGTTACATTATGATCTCTTATTCACGCAAATTATTTTAAACCATTCAAGTGCCACAAGACAAACAAGAACCCACAGTCAGTTATACTGTAATGTTAAATGTCTATAATTAATTTTAAAAAATATCATAGAGACATCAGTACCAGTATTAGCATTAGTGATACTGGCCTTCATTCATAAAAAGATGCCATTGAACAAATATTTAAAATATACTGTCTTTAAGTTGTTTCTATATTAATTTTGAGAGTAACTGTGTTATTACATAAATATTACAATACAAAATATTGAAAACTCCAAAGTTTTTAATCACGATTAATTACAGGAAAAAAAAAAGTGATTAATTAGTTGTTGTTGTTGTTTTTTATCAACTAACAGCCCTAATTATTATATTACCTGTAAATATGAAAATATCCACTACCATTCAAAATATTATGATCAGTAAGTCAGATTGGGGATCTATTCTGCAAAGATCAAAAGTGAAAATAAAGACATTTATAGACATATAATGGTATAAGATCACATTTTTCACTAAAATATTATCAGGGGTTAAAGCAAAAAAACAACATTATTTGAAAATTATTTTCCTTCAAATTAACTACATAGGCCTACCTGCAAACTCAAAAGAGGTTAAAAAGGTGACACGTACAAACTAAATTGTGGGGGGTCTGGGGGCATCCTCCCCCATGAGAACATTTTTGTGATTTTAACATTTAAACGAAGCGTTTTGGTGCACTCTGACAAGAAAATAAATGGAAAAAACAACGTTTGATTCAAGTAAAAAAAATCTAAAAAAAAATCCAACCTTTCATTGGAGAGTAATAATTTTAAATGGGGGGAAAATCTCATTATGAAACAAACGTTTTTTTCTCTAATACACATTGTCCACAATTAATCATACCCTTTTATTTAACACTTTTTGCAACCTCCTTTTCCCAAGATAACAGCTCTGAGTCTTCTCCTATAATGCCTGATGAGTTTAGAGAACACCTGACAAGAGATCAGAGACCATTCCTTCATACAGAATCTCTCCAGATCCTTCAGATTCCCAGCTCCATGTTGGTGCTTCTTCTCTTCAGTTCACTCCACTAATTTTCTATAGGGTTCAGGTCAGGGGACTGGGATGGCCATGGCAGAAGCTTGGTTTTGTGCTAAGTGACCCATTTTTGTGTTGATTTTGATGTTTGTTTTGGATCATTGTCCTGTTGGAAGATCCAACCACAGCCCATTATATAACTTCTAACAGGGACAGTCAGGTTTTGATTTATCATCTGTTGGTATTTGATAGAATCCATGATTCCATGTATCTGATCAAGATGCCCAGGACCTCCGGCAGAAAAATAGGCCCACAACATTAAAGATCCAGCAGTATATTTCATTGTACACATGGGGTAATTTTTACCCCTGTGTGCACCAAACCCATCTTGAGTGTTTGCTACCAAAAAGCTCTTCTATTTTTTTTGTTTCTTCATTGAAAACTTTAAGCCCTGTATTATGCAGCACAATTGTTTTCAACATTAATATTAATAAGTGCTTCTTGAGCACCAAATCAGCAAATTAGAATGATTTCTGAAGGATCATGTGACAGTGAAGATTCTGCTTTGCCATCACAGGAATAAATCATTAAATATATATATATAGTAGTTATTTAATACTGTAATAATAATTAATAAATAATTACAATAATAATA
The DNA here is from genome assembly GCA_003731715.1 of Anabarilius grahami. Classification (NCBI taxonomy): domain Eukaryota; kingdom Metazoa; phylum Chordata; class Actinopteri; order Cypriniformes; family Xenocyprididae; genus Anabarilius; species Anabarilius grahami. Next base: position 10,816,351 of record RJVU01057109.1, read on the forward strand.
ATTTATCAAATCCTCTAATCCTTGGTAAGCATTTTTTTTTCTTTTCTTTTTTTCAAAAACATTTTTCAAAATCTTACCGACCCCAAACTTATGTAGATGTATGAATAAATGTATCCATCCAAAACGTATAAATATACTATTATTACATATTAGTAGAAATATGATTATTTATGTTATTACTCTTGTACTTACACATGCTATTAATGCCTCAAACTAAACTTTCCTAAATTCAATGTTTATGTTCTTAAAATCGCTCCGAACAGCAACCCAATACATCTAAAGATGGACCTTAAGACAGGACGGAAAAGGCAAGGTGAATAAACAGTTTGCATGTGTTTGCAACTATCAAAACTGCCTACCATGCAATATATCCACAGCAGATTCTAGAGAACTGATTTTATGCTGATGAGGATTGATTTGTTTTAACAGCACAAAATAACTGAAGCAGCAACAGACATAAATGATAAGTGATTTGCAACAGCGAGAGAGCAACACCACATACAAAAAGTATAGTTACCTAGAAAGCACTGACTGTCTGTGACTTATACTGTCACATTAACTAGCACGTATAGGCTAGAGGTTATGAAAGTTGCATGTTCAAGCACATCAAAATGAATATGAAAGCTCTGGCACCATCCGCTCTGACACGCCTACCACTCTCCATAGTCTATACTTTAAAAGTGACATTGTGAAATTGATCTCAACACACTAGCACATTAGCTCAATAAGCAGTTTCTGCTTTGTTGAGCAACGATTCAATCAATGCCTCTCTGCGCGCACAATTACCAGGCAACTGCAGTGAACACTCATCACCCCCTGCACACAACGGGCAAGCCATTCAGTCTTTTGCAAATCCTACAATTCCTTCTACATTGGACAAGAGTATTATGAACTTCCAAATACAGAGAAATAACACACATGCATGAGTTCCACCTGAAAGACAAAAAAGAAAAAGAAATTTTTATTTGTCTCTCTGGTCTTTTATGCTTCATCAGATACTTTCTGTGAGACTATTAAAGGGTTAGTTCACCCCAAAATGAAAACCAATGAGGTTCATTCTCGTGTTACGCAGCACATCCGCAAGAGGTTTGTTCTCGTGCGTCAAGCAGGTTCGGTTGAGCATCCGTTTATGTTCGCTGATCAATGTTTATATGTGAGTAAAAGCCTAAATTCAATCTGTTCATCATAAAAAGTGATCGAGTCTCTTCAGAAAATTTGGACTAAACCGCTCGATTCAAATGCATTAGTTTTCCGATCCCTTTGTGACCTTTTTGAAGTTGCAAAGGCAGTCTATGGACAGACAGAAAGCTCTCAGATTTAATCAAAGGGATCTTCATTTGTGTTTTGAAGATGAATGAAAGTCTTACGGGTTTGGAATGACATTAGGGTGAGTAATTAATAACAGAATTTTAAATTTTGGCTGAACTAACCCTTTAAGCACAAAAAAATATAAAGTCAAAATGCATATTTTTTTGTCGTCATCATGTTGCTCCAAACCTGTATTATTTCTTCTGTGAAACACAAAAGGTTTCAGTGTTTTTTTGTCCATACAATCAAATAGAATGGGGTCCAATGTTGTTTGGATGCCATCGTTCTTCAAAATATCTTCTTTTGTGATTCTTCATTTTTTTCCCAATTTCTTACATCAGACTAAAAGACAATAAAATGAAATGCATATTTTTTGTCAAAGACTTAAATGTGTATTTTTGTTAATGCCCTAGAGGGAAAAAAGCTGTTAAAATTAAGCATCAGAATGCAATTATGTTCAGCTGATTCTATAAATAGATCCAGACAGTGGATTAAAGACAGACTTTTTTAAAGACATTTGAATTCTTCTTTTGAGGTAAAACCTACTGGGATTTTTTTACATGCTCTTTTGGCATACAACAAAAACATAAATAAATAAATAAATAAAATCCCATTGCTCATAAATCAGCAGGCTGTGCAGTTACAAGCTATATTTAATCTAAAAATACTTTAAACCGTAACCTCTCCTCACCCTCGCCCCCCAATTCTCAACTCTTCAAACTGCCTCATATTAATTAAGAGACATTATGGGATATTTACCATTGAACTACCAAATAATAATAATAAAAACATATTCAATCCAATTATTTATTTTAGGAAAATGATCTAACAATAAATTAAATAATGTCTGTCCACAATAGCTACAGTATGTTTCCATCCACCTATTTTATGCGCATTTTGGGATATCACAAAAACTGTTGGACAAACTTTTTATCCGATAAGAAAACGTGCATAAACTACAATGAAAACACATTTACTAGAAAAATTCCTAGATGCTCACCAAAAAAGATGCGACTTTGCGATTGGACGGCATAACTGGACCAACCGGCAGACTGATCTCGTTGCATAGCACATGAAATTCTGTTTTGTTTGTTCTGAAATGCCTGAGCAAAGTCTGTCGTCAAAGTGGTTCAGTATAATTACGTCCCAGAACTGTCTTACATGACTGTGTTCCCAAACAGCAGACATCCGCCTCTGAAAGCAAGATAACTTTATTGCATTTTGCAATAAAGTGGAAGTAATTTATTATATATGAAATTATTATATACAATGGCTTCTCCTACTGCAGCAACTTCCATTTTTCTTAGTGATATTTAGCACCTGTTTATCAGGAAGTGACTCTTTGGCTCACTGCTTTATTCGCAAATGTTTTATGTAATATTATAATTTTGCACAAGTTAAATTCACAATTTTGGATGGAAACATAGCTAATGAAAATAACAATAAATTAATACAAACAGTAAATGTATGTGTGTCTAAACATGAGACTTTAGAGACTTTATGCAATTTTAAACATTCATTTATTGTTTTTTTAATAAAACCTTGATGTAGTTCAGATCAATGTTTTTGTCAATTATCCATGTTTCTGAATCAAATACAGTCCAATCATAATGTTCAACTGCTTTTTTTTCCATCCAGTTTTTTTTTTTTTATCAAGTGCAAAGCCAACAGTGGCTGCTGACATCAGAATGAGTCAGTGGCGTGTGAATTTGCACATGATCCAAAGGGGTTTGTGTGAAATTCAACAATATTCCAACTTCAATGAGATTTTCTTCTCTCAGTACTCTGAGTCACAAGGGCTCTGGTCTCTTCGCATTTCATCTGGATCTAGTTTATCTCCATTTTTCTTAGTAGCTTGTGTCAGCAGAAAAGCAGACACTGAGGTAGCGTGTAGATGAGCTTAATAAATGCACAATTTATGTACTCAATCCACTGAGGGTTGAAGGTTTCTGTCTCATGTTGAATGGTCAGTAACATTATATGCTCATAATTGGCTCAACATCTGCCCAGAGGAAACCTGCTTTGATTCTTCAGTGTGTGTAGTCGTTATTTATATATTTATTTACTTGCTTATTTATTCATCATCTTCAAGCTACGGCGAGATGTGCCATAAGCAGCAGGATTTCAGAGCCAGTTATTTGGTAGTATGGCCAGCTAATAATCACATTTGGTTGTGGAAATATTCACACACACGCACAGACAAGCAGACAGTATAATTGCGATAGAGATAACTGTTGTAGAACAAGGAAAAAATATATAAAATTGGAGTAAACCATGTTTCACCTTCCTAAGAGAGCACAACCTGTTGCGGCACTGGAAAAACCAAAAGGCCATAAAACATTAATAAGCACTCAGATAGACCCTAAACTTCAAGATTGTGTAATCCATTGGGTCCTTTAGAGCATGGTGAACAGAATACTTCAAAAATGTGGCAGTCAGAAAGAAACAAGAAAAAAGAAAGAACAAGGGACATGAGGAGCAGCATCCCTTCAAGGAGCAAATGTAGAATTTCAGCCTTCAGGTCACAGTCCCTCTGTATGAGATAGTGTAGTTTGACATCTCTTGTTTTATCTATGCAGAGTCACAAGTTCAAATCTCAATCGAGTGATAATTTTAAAATAAACCAAATAAAAACTGCATCAGTAATTGCATCAGTTGCATGTTATTCTGTGATTTATGGCACTTTGCAGCATGACCATAAATCTAAAGGAAAAAAAACGTACAAGATAAACTGAAACATATATAATTTGTTAACAATTTCACAATATATTATTTTATCATTTTTTTAAATATACACAACTCTGAAAAAGTTTGGGGACAGTAAGATTGTTTAAAGGGGATGTCTAATACTATTTCATGCATTCTGGCTTATTTACACTGTTAAAGAGTTGGTTTCTCATGCTAAACACAGCCAAAGTTATAATAAAAAAAAATAAAAGTTGGACATATGACAGTATTTCTGTGCCAAATGCACTCCTTCAGGGTTTGTATAAGTTTTGGAAACAACACGAACGTTTAGTGAAACAAATGTTATCCAGGGATAATGCAATTATGTATTGACTCTTTAGCTCCGCCCACCACGGCATGCCTCCAGGAGCTTGACTATTTTTTTGTTTTTTTTAATTATTATCAATGAATAACAACATCAATAGCAATAATGCTTTACATTTTTGTGAAAACCATGATACATTTGTTGATGAGTAGAAATTAAAAAAGAACAGCATGTATTTGAAATATAAATACTTTAACAAATGTCTTTACTGTCACTTTTGATCAATTTTTAAAAATCCTTGCTGAATAATAGTATTTATTCATTTATAAAAAATAAATAAATAAAAAATATCTGACTGACTATCCCAAAACATCTAAATGGTAGTTTATATTATTCAAATGTAATTTTATATAATTGCATTATATATTATATGAAACAATGCCAACACGCATATGGTAACTCATTTTGGCACTTGACACAAAACATAAAGCCAAAACAATGCAGGTAAATTAATAAAGGCATTAATAAAAGGAATTATGTGGCATACCTCACTAACATCTTCCACCAAGCACAGCTTCCACAGCTGCTGGCTAGCTACATTAAAAGATTATGCAAGCTGCTAAAATGACACCAAGTTTAACTAATTTTACATGAACACTAAAAGAGAGATGAAAAATCAACTTTAGTGCGAAATTTTACAGCTATAGTTAATTTAACTTTCAACAAATGTGAGGAGAGCTCATATCATTTTTCACTTAATCGCCTGTCCTTCTTCTACACCATTAACACTCATTTTACCATCGGCCCTTTAGGCTTTTCTAAAAATGCATGTGCCCTGTCTTTAGATCATTCTTATCTACATCTTTTTGTGATTAAGGTTGCAAACGGCACCTCGCTAGGTCAGGCAGCTCTTTCTTTCTTTGATACCTGCTTCTTAAGCACACTGAGGGCCAATACGCTTAATCTGGAGGCATCTTGTCACTCCATATCAAAAGAGCTCGACTGCTGAGAAAATTTCAAACCACCTGGGCCTGCTATGGCTTTTATACAGCCACGTACATTTATATACCCTCACACCACAGCGGGAGTGACCGAGAACCTCCAGCGAACAAAAACAGATCTTGAATGTTTAACTACTTCGGAATTACCTGATTAGTTTGCTTATGCTTATACGGTGTGATGAATGCAGCAACTGAGCAAATAATGTGAGCTTGCTTTCCAACATACTCTGAATCAGCTTCTGTTCATCACGTTGCCACGGCAACAGGCACAGGTCCACCTGGGTGCGGTGGGTCGGTGTCAATGTGGAATGCATAGGGACAAGAGTGCCAATAAGCTCGTGTTTGTATATATCCTCTCTGTTTCACACATTAGAGGGCCCCCCGTGTCTGAGGAAGAGTTTCCAAATGTAGCTCCGACATTAGTGTTTACACCTCCAGTAGTCTGCTCTTTCTAAGAACTGGCGGTCTCACAAGCTGATTCGCACCACTCACCCACAGACAGAATAATCCCTGCTGTCTGCCTTCAAAGCTATTTAGAACCGGCCGATGTACCTTATTAAAGCCCTGTGTGTAATAATGCTACTTACTGCATCCCACTGCATTCAAACACATGATAAATGATTATATGCTTTGGTAAACCAAAAGGCAGACACTGAATGAAATCTTAATGAATTGCAAATGAATAGAAACGGAGAAATTAATATTTTCTCAGCCTTGTGTCATTCTGGCCCTTTTTCAGTAAAACACAAAAGAAGATTATTGAAAAATATTTATGATGTCCTTTTCCATACAATAACTGGCTATGAAGATACCTAAAGGACAAAATAAAACACCATAAAAGTAGTCAATATGTCGTGTGCACCATATTCTTACGATAGCTTTGCATTAAAATTTCAGTCATATACATATCTTCCCCTTCCCCTATAAATCTCATTTGTGTTCAATTTAATATAAACGTTTATCTATCTATCTATCTATCTATCTATCTATCTATCTATCTATCTATATATATATATATATATAGATAGATATATATATATATATCTGTCTGTCTGTCTCTCTGTCTGTCTACTCATTTTTGGAAGTTGACACATGGCCAAAAAGCTGCAAATCAAATCAAATAAAAACTATTTTGTTTCACAAAAAAAAGCAAAAAAGCATGGATTTGAGAATGATGCTGTAATTACAATCAGGGTTATCATTAACGAAAACTAAAACTATTTAAAAAAAAACTATTATGTTAATTTAAATGAGGCTGAAATAAAATAATATACAAATATTATATTATTTTATTATATTATTAGCTACTTAAAGGGGCTCTATGTAAGATTTTTACTTTAATAAAGCATAAAAATACCCCGATATGTTTGCAGATACTTAGGAAACATGCTGAGTTGACCTACTTGTTTCTCTGAAAATCAATGCTACAGCCAGATATTCTACCTTGAAATATGTGTTCCGTGTCGGAACGTCTGTCTTTGTTTTGGTCTGTGCGAAACCTCGTGCTGTCAGTTTATCCAATAGTATTTCGACATCGCAGGTTGCCAGTTGGAGGAAAACAGCGCGTATTGCAACCATGGAAACCAGCAAACAAACTGGGTCAGAGAATCGCAGATTCTACCTGACCTAAAAAGCCTCTGAATCCATCTAAAAATCTCTATGAACGACAGCATATTAAAACAGATAAATCAACTCATCAGCTTACAGTGTTTAAGTCTCTTCAGCTTTCATTGTCAATTGCGCTCCTTATTGTTGCTGGCAACCCGCGTCTTTGAACGAGGGGGCGGGGCAAACAATATTTTTAATTTGGACTGCAGTACCTATTTTGAACACTGGGTGTCATTATTACATAGAACCCCTTTAAAGTAAGTAGAAATACTGCCTTGGCAATAAACTGAAATAAGTTAAATTTGAAGCACTAAAATTATCACTGATAAAAAAAAACTAAATTAAACCTGAAAGGAAATATTAAAATAATAATAAAAAAAAAAAAAAATGACAAAAGCACATAACAAAATAACAAAAAATTAAGTTAAAAATAAAAGCTAATTCAAAATAAATGAAAAAAAAAATATATAAAATAACACAAGCTACAATAAAATAAAGATTTTAAAATTAGATTTTGAATGAGTTTAATGGAAAACGTATTCTCAGACAGGAACATGCCTGGATTGTGATGCTGCTGCAAGCAGGAATCCCTGACATGACGTCAGTCAGACAGCCTGTCCGAGTGTGAGAGAGAGAGCTTGCGTCCTCTCAGAAATCACCCAGCCATTTGGGAGATTTCCATGTGCATCCCTGTGAAATCAATCCATGCCTAACAGGGATCGAGGAAGCAGATCAGAGCCTCTGAAGCAGCTCCTAAATTACACAAAGCTGCTGGCCTGCCTGAGACGAATGTGAAAGAGGAGAGGTAATGCACGCCCGAAGGAACGCTACTGAACAGAGAATCAGACATTTTGAAATGAGAAATGAGGAAGCAGAGAAAGACACATGACTAGGGTGACTAACTTCAGCAGGAGACAATAAGGTGTATTCGTCATAACCAACAATTCTACACAGTCAGAGAATACGGCTGTATAAAAACGATTAAGCGTGAAATCCATTTAAGATGCAATCACTTTGATTTTGGCTTATCGACAAAAATTCATTGTATCTGCAGTAAAAAATAAATAAATAAATAAACATTTAAAAAATATATTTTAATTTTAATGGCATCCTATTTAGTCACACCATTACACATACATTAGATTAGTGTCTGCCTAAGTAAATTATAACGCTAAAGTATTATGACTGAAAACGTAATATTACCTATTAAAATAGCAACAAATACAGTGAAAACTTGGATTTGTGGACAGATTATATTTATATTTCAGCATTTCCAAAAAAGTTTTTTGAACTTCTGATATCAACCAAAACTAGTATAAAATGTGCAAAGCCAACAGATAAAAGAACAAAAATAAATAAATAAATAAATAAATAAAATAAATAAATAAAGACTAAAAATAACACATCTGTACTTTTCTTTACTCAGATCCCTTTTGTATACCACTCATGTTTTTCTACCCTCCCTTGATCTATCTTGATCCTTCCCCCGCTGCCAAGTGTAGCTTCCATGTAACGTTGCAAAAGCCTGTGTAAAGGCTTTCACACAACTCAAGCAAAAGTTATGTTTCACATCTATTTTTTTACAAACTGCAATTTTTAGCATTGACACTTAAATACAATATGGTAAACACTGAAGTGTTTTTTTTTTGTTTTTTTTTAAGTATCATGGTTTCCACAAAAATATTAAGCAGCATAATGGTTGATAACATTAATAATAAGAAGAAATGTTTCTTGAGCAGCAAATCAGCATATTAGAATGATTTCTGAAGGATCATGTAAAACTGAGGACATTAATGACTTCTGAAAATTCAGTTTTGCCATCACAGGAATAAATTGCATTTTAATATATATTAATAATAATAGTAATAATAATAACTTTAAATTATAATAATATTTCATAGTATTACAGTTTTTACTGTATTTTTATCAAATAAATGCAGCCTTGGTGAACATTAGGCTCTTCTTTCAAACAAAAAATAAAAAAAATAAAAAAATGTAATCTTACCGACCCCAAATTTTCGAACGGTAGTGT
>RJVU01057109.1:10825318-10849357 GCA_003731715.1 Anabarilius grahami
CACATTACTTAAAAAAAAAAATATATATATATATATATATCACAACATAATCTTACAAGTTAAACGGAAGATGCTATTTGAAACATTGGAATTTTCTCATTTACATGAACAGGCAATTTCCAGTCTTTTCCTCCAGCTTTTCAGTGTGTCACCCCATAGGGAAAACAGGAGCACAAATATACAAGGACAGCCTGCTGTGAACAGTGTCCCGCTGTGACCTCCACAACTGTCTTCGTCCTCCCAGGGTGGAACTCCTCTAGCTTTGATATTAAGCCTCAGGGTGGGAATCTCAAAGGATCCCCCATCCCATAATTAATATTAAGCACGGATGTCAGGAGAAAAACACATTTTTAAAAAAATAATTTAACAAAACCATGTGTATCTTGCAGTAAATAATATTCCACTATGAAGTACTTCTGATTGCACCACCGCAATGTCTAATATTTTTGTATGAGACTAAATTGTATAGCGGAATAAATCCTGCTATACAATTCAATAAAATTGCTATACTATACAATTTAATACAATTAAATCTATATAAAAGAGCCATTTGCCAATTGGTAATTCATTGCATCACTGCAGTTAAAGCAATAATAGGAAAACGTCACCCAGAAGATCGATCTATCTATCTATCTATCTATCTGTCTATCTGTCTATCTATCTGTCTGTCTGTCTATCTATCTATCTATCTATCTATCTATCTATCTATCTATCTATCTATCTATCTATCTATCCATCTATCCATCCATCCAAGTATACAAGTGCAGATTTAGTGAAGTGAAGTGACATGTGGCCAAGTATGGTAACCCATACTCGGAATTTGTATACCAATAAAATACTCCGAATTTATAAACCAAAGCTGCCTACAGTGTTCCCAACTACTCAAAATAGTAGCTTGTCTGTATTTGACTGTTTAATTAAATTTTGAGTAAGCTTCAAAATTATTTCCCCAAAACTGCAAATGCGACACGTATGACAAATCCCCAATCACTGCTGGATATGTGGCCCATGCTACAGGTAAACATCTGGAGCTAAATCATGTAACATCTGGAGGCACAGCCTACAGATAAATAAAGCTTGCAATAATTTCTTAAAAAGCTGACTTGACAGATCAGCTCGGAGAGTGCATAGATCACATGAGTCATTCACACACTTTAAACTAACTAGTAACTCTAACAATCATGGTTAATCAAGCCAATTACATTAAGCCAATTGGTGTGCATGACATGATCAGAAAACTGCTAATGAAAATGAACAACAAAAATCATACAAAAGAACATCATAGTGTGAGTATATTAAATATTTAACACTTTAGATCTCATGAAAGACCGCATATGACGCCAATCAAAATGACTTTTGTTACAATAAACATGTTCACAAAGGGTCTAATTTAAAGAAAAAGGGAAACATACAGCAGGTTTAAAGCATCTTTGACTCTTGCTCCTCAAAACAGAGACCTTTTAACCGAATTCAAACAAATTCAGATGAAGACCTTCACAACCAGATTCAAATCAGCTAAAAGCACAGAGCCATCGTTACTCATGCAGTGGGGTGTCTATGAGGAATGTTTAATTGGATGGCTTTACCCATAATGAATCACTCTAATCCTAAAGCAGCTTACCTAAATCAACAGCCAACAGCGTTACATGTATTTGTATTCAGGGTTAGTGGAGAAACCTGTCTGTGTGCTGGTATACAGTGAAGTGGAAAGCAATTGATTATCAATAAAGACTCTAAAATAAGGACAAATGCTGACCTAGGAGACCATTCCTCAGCGCTCTATTGGTCATGCTTCTCATTTAAAGGACATCCAAGTTGATCTCAGATTTTTAACTGCCAAAAATACGCTTAAGTAACTTGGAAGCGATCCACAAATGCATCTGCAAAAGCCTTGCATTGACGGAAATTGTCCACTGAGGTGATTTCAAATGCAAAAAGCAGCCAAGACTGATCACACCGGTGTGATCGTACGTGTTAAAGGGTTAATTAACAATCCTCTCTTTCCTGTCCACAAAACCGACTCTTGTGCACAGTGAAAGTGAGGGCGGATCGATTGAGTCTGCTGATGAATTGCACCACAGCATTATGCTAGAGATTTTTCCAAAGGTATCAGCATTAAAGGTAAACCTCTATTTATAACAATTAACCTTGCAAACATCAGTTCTGCATAATTCACACAGCAGTAGTGACACAGGTGACCTTACCGTGTTAATCCACACTAGCCATAAAAAATACTACAAATGATAAGCTGGTCAAGATGGCCTTCTATTTTAGGAAAGAATGGACATGGGAAAGGCTCTTGGTTCGATTGCGTGGTCCAAACTAAAGTTCGATCCCCCCCCCTGATCTCACTGGTTTCTTTTTATACTGTACATTTGTACCACCGTAAGTACTAGCAGCAGCTGTTTACTCAGAAACGCCAGTTTCAATGTTTTATTCATGCTTTTGGTTGCTTTGGATTTACCCTCAAACTTTAAATGCACAGGCACTTGTGTTTGTCTGCTCTCGATGTACTGCAAAAGAAATGAAGAATGTGAGCTACTGTCTGAAGGCAATTTATTTAGAGCCAAGAAGCTGTGAGAAATTGATTTTAATACAATAATGTGACCAGGAGTGAGCAAAGATGCAAATTAAGTCATCAACTTATATACAGGTTTATACAGGATGTAAGGAAGGATATAAAAATTTATTTATATAGCATTTTTTATAACATTGTTCACAAAGTACTTTACAGGTACATAAACATAAATGAGAAACAGAAACATAAATGTTGTACAATAATATAAATGATAAAATAAAAAAATGGAACTAAAATAATAATAAAATAAATTATTTACAAAATAAAATGCATTAAATAATTTTAAAAAAAATGTAAAATTAAATGCACAAAATAAATTGGGACAATAAAGTAGAAAACAACAAGCACAATACATGTCAGATCACAAAACATTCCAGGATTTTTCGTCTAGCTCCGCCTATGTCTCCGCCTACGTCATGCATGACCTTTCCAATGTGATTTCGTAATCCATGGTGTATCACAGAGCTAGATGAGATGAGCATTTGTGGTTAAAAGGTATATAATTTTTTTTTTTTTTTTTTTTTTTTTAAATGACATTGTTTCGCTAGACAAGACCTTTATTCCTCGTCTCGGATCATCCAGAGCCCTTTTAAGCTGCACTGAAACTGCAATTTAGATTTTCAACCCGTTGAACCCCACTGAAGTCCACTATTGTATATGGAGAAAATTCCTGGAATGTTTTCCTCAAAAACCTTAATTTCTTTTCAACTAAAGAAAGAAAGACATAAACATTGTGGATGACATGAGGGTGAGTAAATTATCAGGAAATTTTTATTCTGAAGTGAACAAATCCTTTAATAGCAATAAAAATCAATTAACAATTGAAGATAATTAAATTGTTTAAGGTAAGGCTGTAGTATACAAGTGTGCTTTGAGATACCTTGAAAACTGCACTCGCACCAACTTAATCAAACTAAACTTGTCAAATGGTCACAGGTCCACACCAAAATCTCTATCGTGAAAGAACTTTAAGAAGTCCATGCGACCATTATCTGCTGCTGCTCTGAGAGTTAGCGATTAACTGGAATGCTGACAGCATGTACAAAAATGGATGAAAGACTGTCAGGGCTGTCAGGATCCCCACTGATGGTTTAACAGCAGGATGCTGGGCCACTATGGGATAGATGTGTTTTCTCTCCACAGGTAGGGCTGATTTTGATTTCTGCTGGTTATTAATTTGATTGATTAGCATATTTCTAATGCAATTAGTCATGTTTACATTCCATTAATTTAATTTACATGATCACATCACACTTTTTATGACACATAGCTGGGATCCGCAACATACAGCATGTCAAAAAGGTCAGTAGATGTTGTTTTCCACTGGATAAATAAGGCAGAAGCTGAAGAATAAATCATAAATAAGCATAAATAAGAATAAATAAGTCACATACACCATCAGCACTAAAACCATGGTGAGAAGAGCTTCGATTTGAAGATTTTTTTCAGTACCGCTCAACCGGCTGTTCGCTTAAAACCAGCCTCATCCTTTCTCTTCCTGTTATTTGTTCAGCAGCCCAACATATTCCTTTTCTATAAAAAGAAGATGATGCAAACTCTGTCATAATATTTTATTCAACAGGACACCTAAAAAGTGTTTCCTTCTACACATTCTGGCATTTCAGTTGGGAAATGGGGAACCAGACCAGAAGTTCAGATTCCTATTCAAAGTTTGATTTTTAAAAAGTCTGTTGATATGGCACGCAACAGAAATCGTTGTTCTGCAAGGCTCCACACAGGACCGGGATGTTGCCATTCTCTTACTGAAATCGTCGCACAAAAGCGGGCTTATCCAGAGACAACGGCGGTCTAATCCGAACTAAACAGCGATTCGGAGGTAAGACAAAACGTCGAGCCGGGTGAGAGTCTAAGCTGCCGTACGGCAGAGCTAATCCTGATATGTGATACAGAGATGGGAAAGACTGATAAACATCCACAGCTAATGAGAACACAAACCCCCCCCCATCTCATATGGCGCCCTGAGAGTGCGCTTCAGAGCTAGACAGCAAGAGAAAAATGGGTGTAAAGAGACAAAACACAATTACTGAGTGAGAGGGGACTACTGTTTGAGATGGAGAAAGCAAACATGTACCTCGAAATGGCTCCAACAAGTTCTCCATTGGAAGACAGATTGTTTACCTCTACCTTTGACATCACTCGCAGGAAAAAAACAAATAACAAGACACGTGCGGGAAGACAATGCAAAGTGAACGACAGCTGCGGCGAATGAGCGGAGCCAAACCGAGCTGAACGTGGCAACCTGCCTGCGGTTGACTGGAAAGAATGGCAGTAGTCCATTACCGAGGCTAATGAGAGTGTGAAAGAAATCAGCTCTGTGCAAAAGCCTATCCAACATACTGTCAATTCAGCCACATCCACCAACAGCAAGTAACAGACGGGGTTTGGCCATGCAAACGGGTGGCACATACAATCCAGTTATTCCACACTGATACGGAACTTACGAAGACAAAAACACCTACATTTGCACCTGCCACGACTGAAAATGGCATCATGTAGCATTAGCGTACCACTGCGCGCAGAGCTGGAAAGTCATTACTAACAGGTTGAATGGTGCAATATAAATGTTAAACAGCTATTTCGGGTCTAATACATGTTTCAAAGACATTTCTGCGCTCAGAGTACTTCTGTGTTTGGGTGCACTGACTATATGGAAGACTATTATTTTCTGTCATTATAGCCTGCTGAAAACACCAGCGTGCTGGACCAAAGCTGGGTTATGCTGGTCTATCAGGTGGACCAGAATCAGTGAGGTCTATAATACATGGAGAAAGCTATTTGCTGGCATTTCCATTTATTTCAATGACGGACGCGCAGTACGGACAGCCTAGAAGTATTATATACAATCATTTTCATCATGACAATGCTGATTGGTTGATGGCACCACAGCAATGCTCACAGTCCCAAACCCCTTGTTACAAAGATGTTAAACCATCTACCAGCAGGGGTTAAAGGTGCACTATGTAATATTGACAGCTAGTGGTTGAAATGGGTACTGCAGTCCAAATTCAAAATATTGGAGGGGTTGTTTCTCCCGTCCCCTCCTCAGACTCGACGCTCATGCTGGTTGCCAGACTGAGGATACACAAAAAGAGCAAGCACAACTGACAATGGAAGCCGAGGAGACTTACACACTGTAAGTTAATGGGTGTGTCTCAATCAGCTCCCTAGTTCAGTAGTCAGGGCACTGATCAGGGAGTCGGCCATAGTGATGCCATCGATGCTCACTATGTTCCCTTAATGAAAGTTCTGAAGCGCGAAACTTAAATCATGTGAGCCAACTCACAACACATAACGATGCGCGATAGATGTTTTTAAAAATACAAACCATTTTATTATATTTCAGCATAAACATACATCACTAGACAGGTAATGAACAGTCTAGCTAACATTTATAATTTATTTATGGCTCAAATTTTGCATGTATATGTAAGAGGCAAAGTATTTATCATAATATACATTAAATAACATTGCAAGTAATGTCAGAAAGATATCAGCTCTGCTTTTGTTCATAAATACCAGTAGTGATTTTGTACAATGAGGATGTTGTCACGTCTCCGGAAATAGAGTCATAAGTGTCCCAATGTGTTGTGAGCCAGCATCCTTTACTGTCCTTACCAGTGCCTGAATTCGTGTACATGATATACTGATTCATGAGCTCGGCAGCTAGGGAGCTGTTTGAGACGCACCCAATGAGTTGATTTATCTACGTACTTATTCGTCGAATCACACACACCAAAACAAAAACAGACATTCCGACACGAAACACACATTTGAAAGTAAAATAACTGGCTGTAGCACTGTTTTCAGAAAAATTTATATGTGAACTTAGTATGTTTCCTAAATATCTGCAAACATATTATTATTATTATTATTATTATTATCATCATTAGGGTTGGGTACCGAACTCGGTACTTTTAAGGGCACCGACCAAATTACGGGGGTACTACCGAGTACCGATTCACATTAAATCAATTGGTGCCAAATATCGGTACCTGAGAACACATCTGGGCACGAGAGTAAGGTACGTTAGAGAAAGAGAGAGAGACCATGAACAGCAGAGGTGAAGAACACTGCGAGAAATGGTCTTTCATTTTGAGGACACTAATGTCACGTGACCGTCAGGCTAGAGGTTATAGTGATGGTTTTGGGAGGTAGAAACCTTTTCTCATGATCATGGATGTCCAGTATTGCTAGTGAAGCTGCCTGGCCAAGGAAGTGTTGCTGGTTAACTATGCTAGACATCAGTGTCAAAATCAACTGGTGACCAACTGGACATAGAACTTGTGTAGAATTAGAGAAACACAAGGAGTTGAAGTCACTAAATGTTCTTCTGAGAACACAAAGAAAGATGCCTTACCTCTAATAGTATTGCAAGGTGACTTCTTGCAGTTTATTCCGTTCAGAGTGGTGAAACTACATTCTAAAACATGCTCAGACAGAGAATCCTTCATGTTCACAGACACACACTGTCTAGATTAATTGAATTACAGCACTAAGAAAGACCCTGAGCGCTATCGATTGGCAAGTAAGCCACTCCTCGGAGGCCATGGTTGACAAAAATACCTGTAATATGTGTCTGTGAGGTACAAGATACTCATGAGTCTAACATCCACAGTAAACTCAAATTCATACAGTATGTGTTCATTACATTTATAAGACCATCCCATAATTTGAAGTACAGTTGTGGGCAAAAAGAGGACCATGCCAAAATGGCAAAATATTTTGTGGTCTTTTAATAGCCTTAACCATTTTAATCACAAATCACTGGTCAGGAATTTAGCAAGAATTGCACAAATGCTGTAGATAATGGAACTTAGCATGGAAAAGCCTTCCTCAACTTGCAGACAGCTTTTTACAGGAAGAGGAGTCAGTGTTGTTTCACTCAGTGTTAATGGCTTCAAACAGTTCATGAGTAGTTGAGAAATGTCTCCCAGTTCATTTGAGTTTAATGTGAGACCAAATATTCACTATAGGGTTCAAATCTGGACTCTGACCAAAACATGAGCCTGATGGATTAAAACCATTGTCTTGTTGAAAATAAAATCTGATCATTCCTCTTTAGATAACTTCATTTGTGGGAAGCAAGCCATTCTGCAATATTCTCCTGTACTCCAAAGCATTAAATGACTTTTCACAGTGAAGCAGCTCACCAATAGTAGCAGCTAAAAAGGCTCCCCACACAATGAAACCTCTTCCTCCATGCTTCACTGTGGTAGAGATGCATTTATTATTATATTTCTCACCAGATTTTCAAAGACAGCGCTATTTAGCATCACCATGCAACTCATGTTTTATTGTGATTCATCATTCCATACACAACTTCCCATATTCTGCCAAAAACTTAATACTGTCTTTGATGTTTTTCTGAGACAGCAATGGCTTTTTAAGTAGTGAATTTGCTTAAATTTTGCTAATTTCCCTTACCAATAATTTGTGGTTAAGAAAATTAAAAGCTTAGTATTCAGCCATTTTGGGCTTGGCCCATTTTTTGGCCCAGGAGTATAATTGTCAGTATTTAGGGATTGTTTGCAATCACATAAATATATAATTTATGATAGAATCCATCCGCAGATCTTAGGATGCTATTAACATTGTGCTAATAGCTGACAGTATATGGATGGCTTATATGATGTTATACACAAATTAAGTGTGTTTTATTTTTGTTATGAAACATGTTTTAGTCTGATTGGATTGGTCTGGACTAGCAGTATTATGAGACACAAAATGTAAAAGGAATATTTAGATAGGAATAAAAAGTGTTATTTCTTATAAAATGTATTACGATTATGGAAAGATATTATATAATACACAGAATATTTTTTTTTAAAAAAGGTACTTGATCAAATATGCATTCCCTGGTGCAGCCTCCAAATATAGTTTTTTTTAAAGAACATTCTTGGTTATTAAGTACATTTACCTTGGAGTGACTAATATTGTAAAACTGTTCATTTATATTGCTTAAATAGTCTATTTTTTTTTCTCCTGCAGTAAACTTAAGATGAAAGTGGGATCTAATAATACTGAATGTTACCATGTCAACATGTTTTCTGAGACTCTTGTTAATATAAATAAGTATCAATTATGCAAAAATAAAAAAAGTGAGAGAGTGAGAAAGCAGGAAAGAGATGATGTAATATATGTAGTCCTTCTTTTCCCCAAAACATAGAAAAGACGAACAGGCTAATAACTAGGCAAAAACACTGTAGCTCTGTTCAAAAACCTGTCTATCTAGGCAGCTACTTTGTACAGTGACACAATTAAGTTCTAATTAAGTTCAGGGACCTTTCTGAATATGAAGAAACTTCAAGGAATGACCAAAATCCTCTGCTGTACATGTTTGCATCAATGTGCAGAGAACATTGTACAGTACATTAGGTCATGTGTGCATGTTTGAGCAACAACACTGCTGTTGCCCCTAAGGCTAAGACTGGGCTTCATTTTCTCTTAGTCAAGCACATATTCTCTCCACTTTCCCTTGCTGAAAAAAAAAAAATGACACTGGGTATACAAACTGATGTCAGATGAAACAGCATGGAAACAAACCTTAAAACAAGCAAATAAATTCAAACAGTGAAAATGAATGATTAATTACAAAGCAAAAAAATTATTTGCAGACGACATTGGTCTGACAACGGTCAAAATTATAATATCCAAAAAACTGCCATACTGGCGAGCTGACTTTTCCTCTTTTATTTACAATTTCCTTGCTCGTTGCGGCACTCATTTTCTGCTTATCAGTCGCCGGCTACTGAAGAGGAATTCAGCAGACCAGCACGAGACAACGATATGGCGCAACCAAACATGATACTGTTACACGATTGGCTGTTAGCGTGTCACTCCCTACGTTGCTAGGTTACCAGAGAGCGAGTGCCTTTGGTAATGCAACCAAACTTGCTTCGCAACCTCTGTTTTCTTCCGACGAAGAATAAAAAATATCGAACGTTTTATCGAACACATTTTTTATTGATATCGATCACGTGTCTATCGCGATACATATCGTTATCGTTTTATCGCCCAGCCCTAGTCTAACATCTTTTAGGTTTGACAGAGGAGAGAAGATCATATGCATTTTGCATGCGAGTGTTCATTTTAAGCAAGTTGTGCAAGTTAACAGACTTGCTAGAGCTCACACTACCATCCTATGCTAGAGACAGGCAAACAACACTTGCTATTGACCACGTTTTAAGGGAGGTCACCATCTACGTCATCACTCACAAACAGCTACAACTGTCCTCTCCTGAGTGCAAAATCGCAAGCTCCCTCACAGAATGGATACAATTCTGCTACTATTCGAATAGTAACAGAATTTCCTGCTCAACCACTACTTCACTAACCACTGACCCTGAACACAAACAACTAAGAGAAGAAAAGCAGCAAGAATAGAAGAAAAAGCCGCCAGTGAGTGCACAGCAAAGAAGGGGGAAGAAAACTGGGTGAACAGAAGCTGTCAGAAGAGCTTTTAGCTCAAGTCACTTAGCAAATACTCCTTAAGAGGCTGCTGAGAATTGGCCTAAAATATTAATGCAGGCAGAAGAAGGTGTGGGTATGTTTTGCAGAATCAGAACTGAAGCATTTACTTCCCAGGGCTCTGTATATTTCACAATCTGACACCTTAAAACATCATTATGTATATTAATATGAAAAACGACATTTATTTTAATTTGCATCCTAAGCTCAGGCCAAATGACCGTGAATTATGACATTATAGCCAATCAGTTGCATTGGCCATAATGAAAGAGAAGGAAATATGTAATTGCAAATGGAAAATTTTGTTAAAACAATTCTTTCAAACAAAATGGAAACATTTTTGAAGATCAATGATGCAATGTCCTGAAAAAAGATGTAGGGCAAAGTAAAGGTAAGCAGCAACAGCCTTGTTCTTATCATTAGGCTAGGCTGCGGATGGTGGAAAAAAGTGGAGAAAAAAAATCTCAGGGTAATTAACTGTCAGAAACATTTAGCCACGAGCCACTAAGCATGATTTCTAACTGATGCTAAAAGAAGAAGCTAAAGTCTGCAGGAACTAGGACTTCTGAGGAAACAAATACATAAATCCCATGTTTGCATTTTGCCCCTCCATAAAGACCCTACAGTAAACATAAGCCTTACTAAAGGAGGAATCACATGTTCATATTAGTATTCCTTATTGAACCACCGCTAATAAAGAAGTCATTAATAAAACAGTCTCAGAGTGTTTACTGCTAAGCTTGCAGCATAGTTTAATTATAAGCTTAAGCAAACGATTAAAGAGAACATTGCATCTAAATTAATAGCAAACGAGATATGAGTTGAGTTTCTTTTCAGTCACGTTTGAGACATAAAAGATTCAGGCTTTTGACAGTGTCCTAAACATTTCCAAAGTATGAATCAATTGTACAAACGAGAACCAAAGGACAATCTTGCGTATAAATAAATTAGTATAACATACCACACTAGAAATTCACGTTATGTCTGTACCATATTGGTTATCTGACGATATTAGTTATTTCTTTTAGATACTGGATATTTAAAGGGGCTATATGTGATTTTTATGTGAAGAACTTGTTTTTGCCGGGAAAATCAAAAGGGTTTGACGTTTACGCACACTCCCGAGAGCATCTCTTCCGTTTAATGACACATGAAATTAATGCTTACATAATGTTCAGGAAAATGCTGAAAAAGCTATTCTGTTCTGTAATGTCAATAGCTGGGTTTCCATCCAAACATGAAGCGAATTGCAAAAGAAACGTTTCCATCAAGTTGTTCAAGCGGATGACGGCGCTATTGGTAACCTAGTAACCAACAGTAAAAAAAACACCATCAGCGGAAACAGCTGATTAGTCACGTGGGTTTAATGTTTGCTACGTCATAATTTATTCGGCAAATGCATTTCCGTCTCCCATTATTTACATTAACTCTTTTTTGCACAAGTCAAAAACCACCTCAAGGAGCATAAAAACTTTTTTGCGAATTAAGGGATCTTTTTTCCTCGAAATTTGGTGTTTCCATTACTTTCTGATGTATTACTTCAAAATGCGCATGAAAACATGGTGATGGAAACATAGCTAATGTGTCAACATGCAAAGAAAAGGGATTATTTCAAACTATAGTCTCACATAGCTCTATATAGTCTATAGTCTCAAATATACTTTATAATCAAATGGAGGGTAATTTATAATATTTTTATAATTTATAACATTACTTTATAATGTAATGGAGAGTTTGCCAAGACACTTTTGTTGAAAGCTGAAGCAGCCAACTCTATTGGATCTGACAGCAGCTGAATCACAAACCATAAGTAAATGATTTAATAATGCTTTGTCTGTAAATTATGCTTTTATATGGATAATGTTTTTAAAACACTTCCTTCCAATAGCAAAGGGTTGTTGATACAGTTTCCTATGAAATGATGTTAGCCAATCATAACAGTGGCCATTTGCTGACAAGCCTTAAAGGAGCCATCCCTTAAAAACAGACCATTTCAGACAGAGGGTCAGAATGAAAGTTGAAAAATTGTTTTTCTGCATATATTTTTATTTTTGTGCAAAAAACTTTATTAACATTATAAGTAAACCACAAGGAATATATTAAAATAATTTTAAAAAATCTGTCATTACCCCTTTAATATTGGCCATTTATCGGTTATCAGCCATAACATATAAATAATTATTGCCTTATATGGCAGAATATTAATATTGGTGCAGCTCTACATTAAACAAGAATCTCGGGAAGTACTCAAAATATTCATGCCCTAAGAGAAAAAATGTTTTGCCATTCTGTGTGTCATGAATAGTTAGTAAGGGTCCTTTATTCAAAAGAAGGAAGTCACATATGGTAGCAGCATCCTGTGGGGTTTAAATGACACAGCAACCCAGGATTAAAATCTTGTAAACTCTCTAGTCTAGATACTTTAGATCAGCCTCTCTCAGCCCTTCTGCTTTTCAGAATGAATTTTGGCGTGAGGATTTAAAGGTGCTTTGGGCTTTTTTTGGAATGCCATGCCTCTATCACATCTCTCCGAGCTGTCAGATGTCACTGAAATGGGCGTCCTCAGCAATCACATCTGTCTCTGTGATAGATCTAGGCTCTTGAAACAGCAAAAAAAAAAAAAAAAGTGGCCAAAAAGCTGGCAGGTTTGGGTGGTCTTATTCAGCAGCTAAGTCTGGAAGAAGTTAGCAAAATGACAGAAATCACTTATAGCACCTCTACGGTTCAAAATAAAGTTGTACATTGATGACCTTTTTACCATTTTATATTGATAGATACAGTAAAGACAGAACAGGAAATGACTGGGAGAAAATGGAAACAGGTAATGAATCTAACAAGACTCACATTTGCATCTAACTCAAAGAATAACAGCATATGCAGTAGCCTAACTGATACACCACAGCTTGGACTCGAAAGTTTTGAAATAACTGGACACAAACAAAACAAAGCAAATAAAACAGAACAAAAACAAAAAAAAGCTAAATAAAACGAAACAAAAAATAAATCAAGGAACAAACAAGCAAAACACAACAAAACAAAACAGCGAAACAAAAAACAAAGCAAAATAAAACAACAACAAAAACAAATAAATAATGTTTGTTTACTATATTAATCAAAAGAGGACTTGGCCATGAATAGGTTTACTCGTACA
Organism: Anabarilius grahami; assembly: GCA_003731715.1. Classification (NCBI taxonomy): domain Eukaryota; kingdom Metazoa; phylum Chordata; class Actinopteri; order Cypriniformes; family Xenocyprididae; genus Anabarilius; species Anabarilius grahami. The sequence continues at coordinate 10,838,536 of RJVU01057109.1, forward strand.
AAGTAATTTCCTGTTTTCCAGCAAACATTACTCAATTATTTAATAATGAGATATCATCCAAAAATAACAGCCAGTGTACCTGAACATTTGCACACAAAAGACGGCACATAACACACATAAAGCAATTTGATTTTGTGAATCTTGATGTAAGTGGGAGACAGAGGCACTTGAGGACAAAAGCACAAGATGGGCAGACACTCCAACATATTTAAATCATCAAATGATGGGAGGTCTCTAAACAAGAGAATATGCACAAAGAGAATGAGTGGCACAGAAGTGGATACGGCTCCTTCTGACGTACTTATGGCTTCAGTTCCACCGCTCAAAGACTTTCAGCTACAAACAACTGTGAAGTTAGTCATGTAAGAACGTCTGTGGACATTGGAAGCTTTCCCAGAGCTTCCTCATTGTGGTATAATTAGCCTTCCATCAACATTACCATCCTTATGGAACTCTAAAAAGGATTGGAGGGGGAAAATATATATCAAACTATCCTGCTAGCAATGTTACAGAGCAGAATGTTTTTGGTGAAAGAATCCACTAGGGTCACTGAAAGACTCTTAATGCCTTAAACCAAAACAAATAGATTTCTTCAAGTCAAATTAAATCATTCATTTTAGTCTGTTTTATTCTTTCTTACTACTGTATTTCCACTCATTTCCAGGAAAGCAGACGAACTAAGCAAAAGCATTTTGGCAGGTTTCCACAGGGAGAGAATGATAGCCATGTATACGCTTTGTAAAGTGCCTTGTGCACTGTAATATGGGTTCAACAACAAGGATAGGCCACTGTCGTAAAAATGCATATGAACAAATACTTTACATATACAAGGACGGTGCACTCATATTATTATAATTAGGAGAAAGTGCAATGCGCAATATGGAGGAATAAGTAAGTAACAGCAAATTAGCAAGTAAACATCAGCGCTCAAAGAGTCAATTTTTTTTTACATTTCAGTACAGATTGTTACCGAAGTCGGTTCTTTTGACAACTCTAGCAGCTGCCATTAAAAGCTTCGGTTGCCATAAAAACAGTGCTGAGAGGCTTATGACTTCACATGCACATCGGCTGGTCTAGCCTGACAAATAAGTTTTTAAAACTACATTTATGGGACATGACCCTCAATTTATGGAGGGTTTTTTATTTTCTATGTAACCAGTTTTTTGCATATTTTCTATTGGAAAGAAAAAAAAGTTAATGAAGAAAAAATTCAAACATTTCTACCAAATATAAAAATGCATCCCTAAAAATAAACATTGGTCATTTTTCTTGTGGTGTGGGCAGTAAAAATTGTCAAGAAAATAAAAAAATCTGAACAAAATCCTTATTGTTGAGCCTTGAAAATGAAAATTCTGTCATCATTTATTCACCTTCATGTTGTTTAATTTGTAAGATACAACCATTTGCACAGCAATAAAACCAAATTTCACTCTTTATTTGGCTTATGATGAAACGCTCTCCCAGTTGAAATAAAAGTGAAATAAAAGGGCACAGTGAAATTTCCCTCACACAAAACCCACTGAAAACTAACATATTTACAAGGAAAATACCCAAAGCAATGCAAACAAAACAAGGTGTTGCCAAAGTCCAAGGCAAGTTAGTTCACTCTGTGGCAATCTTGAAAACTCCTCCTGGCAGCTACATAAAAGTGTAACTCTTAATTATTTAAAAGGAGAAAGACCAAAATCTCTAAATGTTACTACATTTTATCAACATATTTCAAATAAGCAATAAAATGGCATTAAATTTGCTTTCTTAATGATAAACTATGTAACTTTTGGCCCTCTAGCTGTTAAAAAACAAAACTGCAGGCATTTTGCGGAAGAACATTGTTTTGGTTGTGCTTCGGCTCTGCATGACTGTGCAGCTGAATATGGTTCATTCATATAACTTTAAAAAGAAATGGAGATTATCCTACTGCTCATAAAACATTCACTACTAGGCTTAAGAGATATAACCAGATTAGCTGGAAAGGATCTCAAGCTGACTAGCTGAAAACATTACTGGCCCTGTCCCAAATGGCACACTTCGTATGTACTTACAGTCTTGCGGACTTACAATGGCTGCCGTGTGCGCATGATCGTGAAGTCCATGAGACCATAGGGTGTCCTATTTGTCATTTTAGGTTTCAGAAGGGTGTTCGTGAGTGCCCCCTTTGCAGTCGATATGCGCCCTCCGCAGCAGACTTCTACCCGACAGCCTAAGCAGCATTATGTTGCAAAAGTGCCAACTCCGAGTAAGATCGCGAGTGTTTAGGGTGAAATTTGGGACATGGCCACTGTAGCTATACCTAATAAAAGACACGGTACTTCCTTGAAAATAAATTCTTGTCTGTTTAATAAAATACCTTACTCACCTGTAATATAAACACCATCTCCGTGTTGCTTGTACAATATTTCAAATCCCTCAGTTTTTACCATCTCTGAAAAGCCAAGCCAATGTTGATTCTCGTTTTAATACGAGCTCTGTTGCGTTCTATTTTGGCCAGCAGACTCTCCTCTGTTCTACGTTTGTTTAAAACAGGTGATTCCCCGGAGGTTCGAGATTTAGCTTACTCCATGTCAACCTTTCTCGCTCATTGTGACAACTAACCTATGCCACTGCCACACCATACACACGTCAAAGTAGCCATTTTTTAATTTTCGTACAAGTGGTCCATCTCTTATACATGTTTCTGATGTTACAAATGATATATCATCTCAAAATGACCTTGGGCTTGTTTCTAACGTGCCATTTAAACTGCAGATCTTGTTTCAGGACAGGATTTTGATATGGCACATCAACAGGAGCACATCAGGCACTTCCTGTGACACCTTAATGTCCGTATCTTGCACCCGGCCTCATCTCAGTCCTCTGCAGGCCTCTGTGCTGCCACACACCATTAGCCCAGTTTATTCTGCAAAAACATCCAGAAGACTCTCAGGATTGGGGCAGGTGGGAAGTGCCACTGGCTGCCCGCTGCCAAGAACAATGTCATCCTTCATCTGCAGCTCTGCTGGAAGATCTGGGTCAGGCTGGAAAAGTGGCCTACAATAGGAGGTAATCTTCAAACAATCAATCTATGGACCACATGCCAATCTACCTAAGATAACCAAAAGCTGCTCCCCAGACTAACCTCAACTCAACCAAAAAGAAATTATTAAACAAAATGGCTCTATATTAGTTATGGAGCAACAGATTGAACATTTTGAATGTGATTGATCAACCAACCAATCCACCCATCCTTCCATCCATCCATCCTTCCATCCATCCATCCATCAAACAAACAAATAAATTAATCATTTGATTATTAAGATGCATACTTGTAGTTAGAAAAATAAATTAAATAATAAATCATCTACCTATCCTTGTGTCCCTCAAAACTACTTGTATGACTTTTCCAGTGGATTAAAATGTCAAACATGCACTTTTCCATACATACAAACAAACAATAAATACTTAAATAAATATTGTTTATAATTGTATAATTTTTAGATAAAAAATGCATATATTTTGTATTTGCATATAGGACTAATAAGTTGTTTTTCACCCTTTACAAAGTGAGCAAGGACTGCCACTGGTGAAAAAAAACCCTGAGGTTGAGACTATTTTGTTTAATTATAGCTATGTGATGCATGAGATGATTTCAGAGTTTTTGTTTTGTGTCTGCAATTAGCTCGTTTTAAACTCACCAACAAATTAAAATTGAAGCCATCCACATTTTTGAGCTATAATAATGAGGCTACAGTCTTACTAAAGTGAGAAGTATATGCACAGATGCTGTTTCAAAGGTGAAAGATTAATTGAGTGAGTGACAGAAATACGTTGAGGCCCTGGGTTTTTGTTAGAAATCATATGAAAGCCATGCAGGGTAAGATAAAAGCTGAAGAGACTGCTAATAATTCCTGCATTAATTCCTTTTTTCAGCCTTGGAACAATATGTCTGTTAATGTCACCCACACACTACATTAATGTATGTGCTCTAAGTGTGTGCGTTTTATGGACGCCTGTAGCAACTAGTCACATTTAAATCAAATAAGCGGGTCTATTTTGGTCAAGAGGGTAACAATCAAACTTAAATAAATATAGCACGACTAACAGTTATGTGATATTAGTGTCTGTGAATCATCTTTAGTGATGTTGGAAGAAAAGGGGTGACTTAATTCCAAGAATGGTGACAGTAGAAATCAAGTATCACATATACATATTGTGTACATTAAAATCTTGAATACTCAGATATGTATATTTATAAAGTAACTGATATTGCATATTTTTGATATTGTATATTTCTGACATTCTTTTCCTAAACCTTGACAGATAAAAAATAGTGCAAATATATTAATGTTGGGTACTTGTATAGGAATCACTTCAAAATATTTGAGTCATTATTAATTCATTTGTATTTTGCATGTTTGTATTTTATTAACAACATGGCATAAATCCAGGCTACCTCTATCTCTTGTAATTTTTTAATGTAATTAATTAAATTTTTGTTTTTAATGAAGCCTAAATAAATTTTCTAATTATTTTAATAACACACATTATTATAACAAATTACTGTTTTGATTGCACTATAGAATTACATTAAACAAGGGTGGAAAACCGACATAAAACACACAAAGGTGTTTAATTCTTATTCTAGATTATTCTATAATAAGATTATATATGCTGTACAATAATAATAATAATAATAATAATAATAAGGTGGTATTGTCCAGTTACCAGAATAATAATATAACACTTTAATAATGTTATTAAATTTGATTGATATAATGAGTGGTTATCTTCAATTGTATCCATATACTATCATGATGTATATAGCCATATGTCCTTGTAGCAAACATACTGCCTCATAACAATCATTCTTTAAAAAGTACCAATGACAAATTGAAAAAAGTTGTACTTCTGTGTATAAAACATATGACACAATAACTGACCTTGAGTTTGGACACTTATAAGTTACAATGCAAAACTCACTGATGACAATTTATATCTAATGCCATTAGATCACTTCACCACAAAGGTTCACCAATAATTGCATGTTATAATCAATAAACAACAGTCACTTGTAAAGGGATGTGCTATTTATATTTAATATGCCTAAGAAAATCTAATGCCAAATTTAACAGTTGCTAAATTTGTGTGATTATATGTGCAAGCTCATTCACCTTCCTTTTTCTGATTCCACACACACACACGACAGAAAGACACACCTGTAATGCCAAAAGGAAGCTCAGCAGTTGGTCCCATGTGAAAAGGGAACATTTAGAAGCTGGGAAAGGATCCAAAGCATTGCTAAGGTCTTTAACACTTTTATTTAAAGGGGTGTGTTTCACTTTTCAATTACTCCTCATGCTTGACTGGGTTTTGATCTTCCTCACCCGAGCTGCTCATACACCTGTTAACTGTGAGGGGCTTATGAAGGACCACTGAACCTGTGATGCCTAGAACTTCATGATTAGAAGTGGTTCTGAATATAGGCAGATTTAAAATAATCCTTCACCATAAAATGAAAACAAATACAAACAGAACTCAAAAAGGAGATACCTAACAGAATGTCCAAGTTGTGCTTTTTATACCATGAAAAGTGAATGGTGACCACAGCCTTTAAAGTGACGGTTCACCCAAAAACTAAAATTCTGTCATCATTTACACACCCTCATGTGATTCCAAACCTTTCTTACTTTCTTATGTGGAATATAAAAGATATTTTGAGAAATGTAACATGTTACATTCTTCAAAATATCTTATTTTGTGTTCCACAGAAGAAAGAAAGTGATACAACTTTGAACAGCATTAGGATGAGTAAATGATAACAGAATTTTCATGTTTGGGCGAACTATTCCTTTAAGAATAAAACATCTTTTTATTTTCTACTGAATAAAGAAACTCTTCTGGGTTTGGAACTAGATGAGGGTGAGTAAATGACAGAATTTTAATGTCTGGGTGAATTATCCTGGATACTGCTTTAATGAGCCATTTTATAAAACACTGCATATAATTCAGAAGAATAATAATAAGAAAATGTCTGTAACGTGAATAATATCAACAGCGCAACAATTTAGGCGATGGAGCAAAGAAAGTAAATGAATAGATGAAGCTCTACTCGATAGAAGGGGAGACAAAAGTTGTTTGTTTCAGGTTTGCATGCATTCATTTTCGTAAAGGAAATTGCACCAAAATAGAGAGAGATAGAAGATGTCCAAGCATTCAGACATTTCAAAGTGTTGCCATGGGGACCAAAAGTGAAGAGCCAAAGTAGGCCGTGCCATTATGTGCTTTGTTTATTTAGGTACAGGCATTTTTGGCACTTTGGATATCAGAGGACCATGCACTTCAGAAGATACAAAACTCATCACAGGCCATCAAAATAGTTATGGGTGCTCTTAGCAGATGAGAGGACATTACGTACATCTGAGACTAATGCAGCGCTGGGGTCTCCTAATAGATCCTCTTTATAATCACCTTCACTGAAGTTTATTCTGTTTCGCTCTCCAAAATTCAAACAGGAGAGCAACAAAAGGGTGTGAGGCTGAGAGGAAAGAGGGTGAATATTAAAGAGAAAAAGAGAAAGAAAGAGAGAGGGGAACATCTGCACCAGGGTTGGACAAAATTCAGAATTGACTTCAAATTTCAAATAAAATTCTACAACTTCAATTCAAATTGAATCAAATTCCAGAGGTAAAAGGTGCACATCCCTGAAGTGCACTTCTTGTACGCTGCATACAGTGGCATCAGTCTATCCCACATTTAACTGAAAAATCAATTAATGCTCATGGTAACAAGACGTACAACTGTGTGGTCTGCTGAATGTTGTATATTTACTGGTACACATTTTCCTATTGGCAAAGTGCTAAATACTACAATTAAAGTTAGGCTGATAATTGAATCTGCTGGGCAATTCACAAACCATGCGTTAAATTGTCATGAACGGAACACGTAATATTCCCATGACATTTTCACAAGAGGGAAGGAATGAATAGAGAATAACTGAAACAACAGATGGAAAGATCAGGCAAATAGTGCAACTCCCATCTCAGTTAGAACAATCCAAACATTTTTAATGTTACAAAATGTGTCATTTTTTATAAATCTTCTCATTTTAAATTGTAATGAAAATTAAATTGAATGACATGCACACATCTGCTGCAACAATGGGGGGTTGGGAGAAAGGATTTTCTGCCTACACATATACACACATACACGCTTGTGCTAAATACATCCCTATCAGTGGCGTTCTGTAAGGGTGATTTTTTATTTATTTCCTTTTTTCTTGTTCTTTTTTTGCTAAGTACACTGCCATACACAGAAGATCTCTCCCTGATAGTCTTTTCTGGTGTTGTGACTTAGAGAGTAGAGAGGCATTGACATTACAATTGCCATTTCAATTCTGAAAGAAGCCGATTATTATTTTCACATTACGGCCAACAAATGATAAATGGCAGAAATTAAAATTGGATGGATTTATGGATGGATGGACGGACGGACAGACAGTCATTCAGGAAACTTTGTTCAACAACTACAACAGCTCGTTCCATGCATCATATGTCAATGGATGGATGGAAGGAACAATGGATGGATGGAACGATAGATACGTCACTATGCCATTTCTACGTTATTGCCCATGAGCAGTGCTTTCCAGTTTTGGTCTTGAATCCGATCAAGTGTTTACAAGTCCTATCGATCGGATTAAAAAAAGGAATAAACATCCCTTACAATTCAGATCGAACTCAATAGGATCGATTAAGGTATTTACATGAAGGATTTTAGTCCGATTGAGCCGATTACTAACAGATTATTTGGTTGCATGTAAATGTAGCCACTGCGAAACTCATGGGATAGAAAATGTATTTCTTCAACAACAGTAAAATCCACCTCAAGTCCATGTCATTTCATTTTTATTTGGAGGATTCAAAATTAGCCACGCATAAACCCATTTGTTATCTTGCTGTCAGTCATGCAGAACAAACCATTTGAATGAAAATAAACAGCAGTGAGAGAGAAAGAAAGGACATGAATCAGCTGAGCAGATGATGGTGAATGAGGAATGGGTGGAGAGTCTGCCTCAATTCCAGTACCAACGGTTCAGTGGTCTCTCAAAAATGACATCTGCACGCTGATTATTGGGGTAAATGTTTTAATGACTGGCTCAGCGACAACAGCATGACATAGTCCCTGAGTGGGTGCGGGTCGGCTTTCAAAACCATTTGTTTGAGTTGAAAAGCACTAAAGGAGCGCTTAATTGTGTTTCCGTCACGCTTATGAAAAGCATACTCATCATAGGGTACGTAAGAGCGGGGCAAACACGGTGTAAACACTGACAGTGACATCAGAATGCCTCAGTATCACGCCTACGCCTGTGAAGCTCATCACGCGCCCACGCACCAGTAGTGCTTTTTCCAGAGCAAATTTGCAAGAATGTTTAAAATAACATTTAACATTTGTATTTTGCCACTTTTACAAATGGAGACAGAGCGATAAAGAAAGAGAAGAAAAGAAATGGGGTCACTCAATATGTCAGCATACATGTTAACAGAGGTATCCTTTGTAATCTGGATAATTTATACTGTTTAAAAATAATAAAAAATAAATAACAAAATGTCAATATCCAGGGCACCAAGTCAAGACACTGTTTATTAAACACATCAATGGGCTCTAAATGTCTCTGTGCTTGTAAGAGTCTATTATTACTACATAGAGAAGACAAGTTGTTTTATTAATATTACTTAGGCTATATTTAAATCGCAAGTTTCAGTGTAAGTTTAGAAGCAACAAAACCAACAATTTGCTAACATTAGAAAGAAATGCCAAATTATCAAAGCAATGACACTGAATGGGACAAAGTGTCAAAAGACATTTGAGTGTCTGTTAATAATAGAGGTGGAAATGTCTGTATGTAGAATGGATGTTACGGCAGGTCACCTAGAGAACACCCTAGCAACCATATAACAACACCCCAGCAACTGCATAGCAACAACATAGCAACCACCCAGAACATCTGTCTACTCTGAAAGGCAGAGTAGATAAAATTTAAAATAATTTGAAGAGTCTAAGTTGACAGACAGGCCAACATAACCAACATAACATAACAGGCCATCTTTCCAACTTTCAAATTCATTTAATATTAAGTAGGGTTGCCCTCGACTAAAGATTTTTCTGGTCGACAAGTAGTAGTTAATTTTAAGCGATTAGTCGACTAATCGCACGTTTATTAATAAGCCATATACATCATAATAAAAAGCCTTTAATGCCTACATAGCCGAATCAGTGTTCAGGCGCAAGCATAAAGCTTCCCACAGCGCACCAGCAGAAGTAATGATTATAAATGCATTGGGAAAAAAACAGCATGGAGACTGCTTTAACATTAATAATTAATTGATAAACTAGTGTTTTCTGTATTTTCGGCTGCAGAGATGAAGTTAAAGATGCTGATTCGTCATCTCCACAGTAGTGGACGTGCTTATATGCATGTTTCATAAGGATTACATAACCTGAGAATATTTGTTTTTCCATTTGAGTTGATTCAGTTAAAAATAGACATTTTGCTTTCTATAGATATAAATGTTTTTTGCCTGTGAGGCAAATTTTTCGGTTCTTTTTTTTTTTTTTTTTTTNTCAAGTTCACACCCTGTTTGTTTTCACGACTTTACAAAAGTGCACACAAATAAAAGTAAACTCTTCATAGATTCAAAAGATGTATTACTCTTATCTGTATGACCAAAAATTACAGAGTATTTTATGTACAAGTGATCGCACCGGCGCCTCCATGTTGTTGTCATCAAGTGCGCTAATATTTAGCTTTCACACTCCACACAAACACTTAAATAGCACACTTTTTTTCTAGGTTAACGTTAAAGCAAGTGCCTGTGTAAAATTGCTACATGTTTCAGATGATAAGCCATATTTGAGGTCGATGAATGATAGGCGAGCATTTGGATGTCCTGTCCGATGTACTGTAATTACCACATAGACTGTTAACGTTCTGTTTGTCACAAACTGCGTGACTTCACCACTTCCTGTGAATTTTTTTCTCTGCGACTAATAAAATCTTGGTCGACTAAGTCTCTTCTAGTCGACTAACAGTTAGTCGACTATAAGGGGGCAGCCCTAATATTAAGACAGAATTACAGACAGATAGAACAACAGATAGAACCATAGAATGACAGACAGAATGACAGACAAATCAAAAGACAAACACAATAGACAACTACAGACAAATAAAAAAAAAAACATACAGATAGACAGACAGAATGATAGGCAGAACAATAGAACAATTGACAGACAGAACAACAGACAGAGAGATGAATCGATAGAATGATAGACAGACATAGCGGCAGTCAGAACCAGAGATCAATAGATAGACAGACCAACAGACAGGCAGACAAAATGGTGGATAAAACCATGGAATGATAGACAGATAGAATGCTAGAATAATAGACAGAACAACAGACAGAATAGAGAGAATGGCTGACTGACAGACACATAGGTGGATAACGACAGATACATAGAATGACAGACAGAAGGATAGATGGACAGAACGACCAAGAGGCAAACAGACCGAATGGTAGATAAAAAGATAGAACAAAAGATAGTTAGAAAGAATGCCAGACGGAATGACAGATAGAATGACCAACCAAACAACAGACAGACAGATTGACAGGCAAACTGACAGAATGGTAGATAGAATGATAGAATGATAGACAGAACAAAAGAATAGAATGTTACAATGACAGATAAAACGACCAACCAACCATCAGACAGAACGACCAACAGACAGACAGATGTGAGAGAGAAAAAATGCAATGCTCAATTACATATTATATTATATTATATTATATTATAT
>RJVU01057109.1:10862443-10878141 GCA_003731715.1 Anabarilius grahami
CTTACACTATTTACACTTATTTTCACTATGTTTTTGAAAGTCTCTCACCAAGGTTGCATCTATTTGATCCAAAATACATTAAAAATATTAATATGGTGAAATATTACACTTTTCTATTTTAATATATTTTAAAATGTAATTCACTCATGTGATGGCAATTTCTTATTATTATTATTTATTCTTATCAATATTAAAAAGAGGTGTGCTGCTTAATATTTCTGCAGAATTCCTTAAAGAATAGAAAGCTGAAAAGAACAGCATTTAATGAAACAGAAATCTTTTGTAACATTAACATGTATTTACTGTAATCTTTGATAACTTTTAATGCACCCTTGCTAAATAAAAAATAATTTCATTAAAAAAAAAATTTTTATTAATCTTGTAGGATCACAGAACTCGGTCCTCCGCCGTATATAAAATCCATCCAAAATGCATGAGTTTTATCACTGAGGTACCATGCAAATTTATTTTTACAGACATCCTCATGAGAAACAAACACAATCTGAATAGGGCTTTAACCAAATATTTAGTATATTTAAAAGGAAAATGTCACTGACACTGGATGTGTTTTCCCTTCCAAAAAGCTAGAAGGAGCACAACTGGATGGAACAGAGCACTGGGGTCTTGGAACATATTCCTAAAAGTTGAGACACTTTGAATTAGACTGTCTTAAACACTCATGGAACGAGATGCTAAAACAACAAATGCGATCAAAACCACCCGCTTGATTTTTTTAAACAACATGTTAACAGCATCAAACTAAAGCAGACTGGCCTTTCACTAATCTCATTCAAAGGATGAAGGTGGGAATTGCTGAGGCAGCCATATTCCATCAGGAAGAAGGACACCCTGGAGAGAGGAAAGAAAGAGAGGGGAAAACGGATGCAGGGCCAGGATTCTGACAGGCAAGCAGAGCGAAAACATTAGGGGATAAATTATAGAGAAAGTGCAAGGGTGAGCGAGGAATACGTTATGTGTGCATGCATCTATCAATCCTATGACATATTCCGGTGTAACTGGGATCTGAAGTGAATGAATCGACAGCTTGTTTCTTTGGGGGTGGCTGGAAATCTGCGAGCTCATCTAAAGCTATATATGAAATGTCCATAAATAATTGGGTTCTTCTGTACATTGTTCTGCCTGGACGGAGAGATCCTCGTTCACAAAGTCCACCTGTAGGCCAGAGGTATGAGGTGAGGTGAACTGGATTGATGGTGCTTTCAGCGCAGACTGCTGCGTCCAACACAATCACTGCTGTAACTCTTGTGTCTTCAAGGACTCTGAGCATTCCTGGGTGGCAGCAGTTATGCACCCACTGGAGCGCCTCGGAGTGGCTAACGTCCAGGGTAAAAGCCATCCAATTATCCTCTCCTGCCATCATTTCCAACCTTCATAAACACATGCTTCCCCATTCCACCTACCCACACACATTTCCACTCAAACACCTCTCTCTCAGTCACCTGAGCTATTTTTGCACTGCTACCATGATGGGTGGATAGTGCAAGTCTATCATGGCTCGTAATATGTACGTTGAGTGGTTTAGTGCTTCAGACTGGATTACTGTAATGTATCTGACTTAAGAGTACACACAGAAAGTAAAGCAAACACACACACACACACCAATCTGCTAGAAACATCTGTGAGGAACTGCATTACAGTGTCGTGCAAGATCCTATCCACATTTTCTCAATGCCTGTTTGAATACAGAGTGTGTTACTTGATATCTTGTAGTAGCTAATCAGAAAAAAGCTTTTTAACCAGGTAGCACTATGCTATGCTAGTAAGCTAAGCTGCTAGCTTGCTAATAAAAGAAAAAAGAAAAGGAAATGTTTAAGTTGACCATTTTTGACTTTGGTAATATAATGTGACATGTAATTTAAAAGTAATTAATTATCTTTCAAATGTTAATTAAAGTACTCTGAAGTGATTTTATATCATTTCCAATCAGGCATGGAATAGGGTACCCATAAATAGAGTGCCATTCTTTGTCTCAGCCAAATAAATGGTTTTGAGGTCCAAGGGGTATAGGATCTTGCAAGACTCTAAGGCATAAATCACAATTGAGAGAATCCAAGAATTTGATCTCTTGTTATATGTGATGAAGCACCGGCTGCATTGGTAGTGAAAGGTATCTAGAAAGGTCTGTACTGTGTAAAGTCCTCAAATCAAATATCATCTCCATGGTGATACCTCATTAGTCTGTTTGGTTTGGTTCAGATCATGTCAGCACAAACAATGTCAGCACTAATAGCACCTACTAGTTTCAAATATTGTGGAAGTTAAATATTACTGTAAATATTTATATTTTACTCTTTGAAAATATATGAATAGTAAAACCGTTTTCACATTGTGTCTTTATAAAAATACCATCATATCACATATTTGCTTTTTCTCAGTTGCTTGGTTGGCACATGCACCTCCAGAAGTATTCGATACTCCCATCATTACTTTATGTACCAACTGATAAGCAAACAAACAAACAAATATGTTCAAGTAAATAAATTAAAGCAAGCAAGAGTAATTAAAGCATAAATAAATGCAAAAAAGCATAAATAAATAAAAAGGATAAATAAAAGCATAATAAATAAAAGCATAAATAAAAAGCCCAATTATATAAATAAAAGCATAAATAAATAAAAGATAAAAGCATAATAAATAAAAGCATAAATAAAAAGCCCAATTATATAAATAAAAGCATAAATAAATAAAAGCTCATTTATATAAATAAAAGCATAAATAAATAAAAAGGATAAATAAAAGCATAATAAATAAAAGCATAAAATAAATAAAAAGGATAAATAAAAGCATAATAAATAAAAGCATAATAAATAAAAGCATAAATAAAAAGCCCAATTATATAAATAAAAGCATAAATAAATAAAAGCAAAAAATAAAAGCTCAATTATATGTGTGAGTGAGTGTATGTATGTATGTATGTATGTTGTGAAGTGTTTGTGTTAACTGTCTTTGTTAAAGCCAAAGCTTGACCATCTCACTACCACCCCCTCCCCTCCATTCAGAGTACCAGCTCAGCCCTTACAGACAGGAAGTCCCACACTCAACAGACTTCCGTGCCCTCCTACTATCTCCACAGCACAAAAACACTGATGTATGGGAGCAAAAAGAGCTCTTCCCATTTTATTCACTTCTAATTTCAATCTACAGCAATACTCCTCTTCTCAAACAATTAGGCCATTATTTGTGTTTAGCAAACGTTTCAACTAATGCGCTGAGTCATTTGTCCTGAGGCTCAGTCGGAGGTTCTTGATGTCAGAACTCAGCCGCCTGCTTTTCAGAGTTCTGTCTTTTAAATGCTACTTCATTTCAGACTTTGAATACATGGTAAACCATAAAAAAAACAGATCTTGGGGAAAAAAAAAAAACATGTCAGTGGCAAAAAAAAGAGAGGACGACCAAAAAATAAATAAAATAAAATAAGAGAGAGAATATAATACAAAGAGGTGCAAACACTGAAGGGGAGTGAGGTTGAGCAAGAAGAAAAATAGTAGCGCAGGCTAAATTATTCAGAGAGGAGAAGCAGTGATATAATACTGTGCTGATCAGGCAGAGGAATTTTAGGGCCATAAAAAGCCTTGAAAAAAAGAAGGACGGAAAGATGAGCTATTGATGGGTGAGCACAGTGGCAAAACTCATCACTAGGGGATAAATGGTCCTAAATGGCTGTGGAGCTTTTAAACATCGCAGCTAATGACCATCTGCACTCCCCTAACACACCCTGCTCTGGGCACTCGTCAAAAATATGCACACAACACTGATAACCCTTGTGACCAAAATACCCACAATCCACATCAGTCGTCCTCTACGGCCTCGCTTACATTCATCACATTGCGTTCTGGCGCAATATGGCTGCCGTCGCATCATCCAGGTGGATGCTGCACATTGGTGGTGGTTGAGGAGATTCCCCCTACTATATGTAAAGCGCTTTGAGTACCCAAAAAAGTGCTATATAAAAGTAACAAATTATTATTAAATTATTATCAAGCGTTCCCAAACAACCTTTTCCCTTGCGAGGCATCTTAAACATACAGTACATTAGCACACATGCTCTAAACAAAAACCCATCAAGACAAAATAATAAACCTGTTGAGGCCGGGGTCGACGGACGGAAAGCCATGACATTGTTTTGCTTAATCCGTGTAACAGTTCGGGATTTGAAAACGTGTGTTTCATTTCACACTCTATGACTGATGATGGGGAGCAAATTCGAGTAAATGGCTTGACACTTATTACCACAAGAGCTTACACCTCACAGTCATCACACAGGCCTCAGGAAAACCGCACAGTTCGGTAATCTCCATAGACAGAGAGTGCTGTGACGTTGGCCCTGCCTTCAGTATTTGGTGCTGCTGAAACAGACCATAAATTTCCATGCTGGTCCAGGCTGGTAAATGCTGGTCTATATGGTAGTTACAAAGCCTGGTGATGATCAAAAAGCAATGCTGGATTGATTTAACAAGGTTTTTGGTGTGATTCATTAGCTATGTTACTTCAACTTCCTTTCAAAAGGTGCATTCTAACTGGAATGGACTAATCTCTACATAGGAACACCCTACATAGGGAGAAACTCTATGTTGTTTTAGTATTTATATCCACCTTCTTTTTCAGGTAAGAGCAGGCGTGGCCATTTGTAACTTTAATGTGTGTGGCTTCTGGTTTCATTCACTTCCAGTTATGTTTAGCTGTACAAAACAACTCGTTATGCTGCTTGATATTGCAAACTGGTATTTCTTACTGTATTATTTTAATGTATTGTCACCTAAAATTGAAATTTATGTCATTAATTACTCACCCTTGTGTCATTCCAAACCCATAAGACCTTAATTCATCTTCGGAACACAAATGAAAATCGTTTTGATGAAATCTGAGAGCTTTCTGTCCCTCCAATGGGAGCAACGCAACTACCACATTCAAGAAACTAGAAGTAGAGAACTAACCCTTTAATTATAAACAAGTTGGTTTGTAGAGCAAACACTTTTACAGTTTATTGCACTTTAATATTCTTCTCGATAAATGAAAAAGAAGTCTGGGACTCGAGCGGCACATGTTGAAAAAGCTTTGAGACATGGCGCAACAGTCAAAAATGTCCATCTAGCGCATATTTACAAAGAAAAACTATTAAAAAAGCAGTGTAGCTTACAGAGTACGCCATCTCCATTAGAATGGATTGGCCCAAAGTAGACTTCGTATGTCAGCGAGTTCTGACTTTGTACGTGCTCATACCGGTAATCTTCATTCTGCGTTCCGTTCACACACAGCATCATACCGGTAAATTACTGGTAATGTTACAACTTCCCTTACTGGTAAATTGCCAGAACCAATGTACTGGGATTTTTGAACAGGTCCTGTTCGCACATGATCTCTTACCTGTAATTTAACAGTAAAGACCGTATGTGTAAAAGGGGCTATTGTGACTTTCAAAACCAGAGCTAACATGTCATACTTGATCTAACATGATTACAGTGCATTTGAAGAATAAATATAAACACTCACAAAGGTCTTTAAGCATACTACAGTATTACTGTTATATTCTTGTTCTTGGCAAAGTAACTAGACTAATACTGATTACAGGTACTTATTTCTGCTCACAAGATAAAGAAAGAGTGATGAATAAGAGGTAATCTTAAAAAAAAAACGGTTGATTAGCTGAAAGAATAACAAATCAATCAAAACCCATCATTCTAAGCAGGTCTGTACCAATAATCAGAGCATCACAAATGAATCCATATTCCAGCCAACTGTTTGCAATTAAATTTTTAATTGGATATTGAGACCCAGATGGAGGAAGGAAAGTGTCGAAGACCTTCTCCCCAGTTATTTCTCTTTATTCTCTGGGATATTTACTTTGGTTTCCCCTTTCCCTCTTTTGCTTCTTCCCTTAGTTGCCCGTCCGCTTTTCCTACCCGTTCCCCTTTCATCTTTTTATTCTCTCCCTCTCGTTCTCTCTCTTTCTTACTCGCACGGCCCTACAGACTCTCAGATTAATTATTCAAATGTTATCTTCATTGCCGAAGTGTGAGTTAGGAAGGAAGCTCCGGGCTTCAGCCGCTACCTAATCCTGACTCTTTCAAAAACCATTCAGCCTTGGAGGCCACGGCCAAAATTGCATTATTTGTACATCAGTTTATTTTATTGTTCTTTCCTCCTCACAGTCTCCCACAGCAGTGTGTCTAAATACTAATAAACTCCAAAACAAGGTTTAGCCACTGATTTGATTAGATGCAAAAGGGCATTGGGAACACATTGACCGTTGCTGAGAGACTCCCTCAATCTCACTTTCATGCTCTGTTTCGTCCTCTTTCTATCTCTCTCCATCTTTTTTTCCCTTCCCCATTACCTTTCCTCTCAGCCTGACTACGTATGGCTCTGTCATTATTTGTCTTTGTCTCCATCTCCACCCTCTTCGTTCACACTATTTTTTGCTGCTCATAAACAGGTGGAAAACAATCTGTCATTCATGGAGCATGTGGGAGCAATACGCACAACTAGGGGATCCATGCATCCACTCCATTAGGAGGACCTTTGTGGATCCACATTAAGCCATGTTATCCAGAGATGCCATGCACCTTCACATTTACATTCTAGAGGAGATGAACCCTTCACCGACATGCTGACTCACCACTGCAATATGACAAGTATTTTAATTAAAGGAGTTAATTGAAGCCACTTCCTTCCAGCTCTTAACGAGCTTGAAGAAGAGTCCCATATTCAGCCCCTCCTCTCCCAACACTTATCTCCATCTCCTCGCCTTCACTGTATTGGCTTATCGACATCAAACAGCTGCTTTGTGCTACAGAAACAAAACAATGCAGAACATTAAGCAGAATGAATGGACACTTAAGGTAAATGAGGGTATGAAATGTTTCAGAGAGTGTCGATACTATCTTAAATGGTCAAGCATCATTTCTTTCCACAACTAGTGGCTGAAGAGATAGGTCATGTTGCAAGTTACTTGGTTATTTCAATTTTGTTCCCTTCATTTCACTTCCTAATCCATTCTTTGATTGATTAGGTAATTCTACCACACATTTGAGTTTTCTGCCTCAAAACTAAAGATTCACCAATTGTGGCCAATAAGCCGATAATTATTTCATGTTATGGCCAATAACTGATAAATGGCCGATACATTTAAATTCTGAAGTGAAATGCTAAATAAAAAGTAATTAAAAAAATTATTTTAAATGCTACAAGTGATTTAACTTTAGGGTGTTAAATAACAAGGTAAAATGAGCATGCAGAATTAAATATCCAATATTGATACCATTAAAAAAACACACAAAAAAAAACACTAATATCAGCCAATAACCGACATGGAAACAGACACTGTGTCTAATAGTGGCCGATACAGATAAATTAAATAAAACAAATAAATAAATAAATAATATCTGCTGATATAACTGATATGGAACCGTGACATTGTGTAATATTAGCCGATAAT
The DNA here is from genome assembly GCA_003731715.1 of Anabarilius grahami. Lineage (NCBI taxonomy): Eukaryota > Metazoa > Chordata > Actinopteri > Cypriniformes > Xenocyprididae > Anabarilius > Anabarilius grahami. The sequence continues at coordinate 10,869,900 of RJVU01057109.1, forward strand.
ATTCGCTAGTACACAATATGGAACTGAAACATTGTTGGCTGATACTGATATAATAAATAAATAATATTGTCTAATAATAACTGAAATGGCACCAACATATTGTGCCTATTCTAAACTTCTATGACCATGTTTATCTCATAGCAATACCTTGTTTGTTCATTTTAAAACAAGAACCTTCAAGTGCCTTTTGAATCCCAAGAGACGTAGCACTCTTAACTTCTGGAGGCCATTCATTTCTAATTAATGGCATTTGGCATTCTTTCCAACAATTACACCACAAACAACTCAGAAGTAAACTTGACTCAATTAACCTTGGTTTAAAAGTCTTTTTCAGATTAATGGAAGTCAGCCATCATGCTCAGCATTAGCCTCTCATCTCCTCAGCAAAAAAGCATCTTCCTATTTTCATACACCAGTGGGCTGAGAGAATACAGAACCACCAACCATATTTTGAGTACGATAAAAGTCAGAAAGTAACATTTGACAAAAGGGCATCACAGAAAATGTTCTCTCTCGGTTAGCCGTACGATCTCACGATCTCAATCAACTATACAGACATCTTCTACAGGTGTCTCATTATGAAGAAACCAGATCAATTATACTCATTATCACTTCTTCTCTTGAGAACTGCTTCTGTCACTTTTCAGGAGGTGCAAGCTTAATTTGTTAACGCATTTCACACTTGTGGGGTGTACTGATGAGAGCAGGGGATTGAGGGTGTATTAGAGGAATGAATAAAAAGAGAAAGTTACAAATCAGCTGAAGACTAAGAAGATTTGACAATATGCCCCGGCTTATCATAAGCCGCAGGTAAATGTCATTCAGACTTGTGGCATGTGGCCATACAGGGTATGTGACTGTTACATTATCTATGAAAACTGATTGAAATGAACACTTGAGCCCCTTGTGATATTCTCTATGTTTGATGAGAAGAGGCCTTGTTTGTCAGGTTTCTGATTGACAGGGCATCTTTAAAGGTTAATAGATGCTGTTTTTCATACCTAATAAGACTAATTTCAAACATAAAAAGTTTTTAAAACAACAAATTCTGCTAAGTGTGTCCTAACATTTGACATTAACTTAACATTTGTTGCTCATTTCTCTATCCACACTGCAGAACTTCACAAACAAGTCGTACTGTAAATATGCATGATCATCTATGGGAATTAGTAAAGATAGCTACGAATAATGTTAGCTAGCTGACATTTTAGTCATAAACATAACCTCTTCACCTCTCATCAGAGCAGAGAAATATGATAACTTTGCTTCAGGCTGGAACTACACGGAACTGTATAACGGAGAGGGAAAAAAAAAAAAGAGATAAGTAATGTTTCTTCCATTTATGGTTCTGCCAATATTACAGCCAACAATAAGTGCTGAGATTTCCATCGAGTACCTGAGGCTGGTGAGGAATAAATCACTAGATAGGGGAAAATGGAGTGGAATATGGAGGGAGGACAGCCAGAAATGCAACACTTTCTGCTGAATGGATATTGTAAATATAACTTTTCTCCGTTGCTTTCCCTTATGTCCTTTATATGCAAAATACCACATAATCCTGACATATATTACTGAATACTATATAAAAAAATGAAAAAAATAAACTTCAGTCACTGCTCAAAAATTAGAGTACCACCAAAAAAATGCAAACATTAAAACTAATCTTCAGTAAGATGGAGCCTACATAGAAAAGAGATTGTGCGAAGAGGTTAGAAAGTACCCGCATTTGTACAACTCTAGCATGAAAGAAAACAAAGATGTTTACATGGGTTGTAACTCATGGCGAGAGACTCGTACGCACGTGTTCGCATACTAGTCAAATGAAGTATATTTTGCAAGGCTGCGAGTGTGGGCTTTACTGGGAAAATAAAAGACTAAACATATACACTGTAGGTCTTTAAATATACATTTTCAGGTACTTAACAGGGGGACAAGTGAGGTGTGTGAATATCTCAAGATCATAAAGCTTTTAGAAGTGCCAGAGGGCTGCTCTGATATGAACATACTGAATTTTCAGCTTTTTAGCTTCCTAAGAAGACACTGTGGGCCTCCAAATGTGCCTTTTTAGATAGGGCTCACTTAGGTTTTGAATATATTTTTAAAAAAAAAGAAAAAAAAAGTCAAAGCACATGTATTTGTATACTTAATCATAATAATGGGGAAACCTCCTGGTACTGCAATGCGATTTGGTACTTGCTTCTAAACTTCTTGTTTAAGCTGACACACATAAATGTGAACTTTTGACTTCATTTCATTCTTTACATTCTGTGCCTTCCCATGAAAGACTGCAGAGACTAATGTGCATTCACTTCTTAGACTGCACTGACAGCAAATAATGCAGCTGAACTTCAAACTTAACCAAACAGAGCACACAATGTTCTATCACACTATGAATAATTAATTATAGCATGACTCCCCTGAAAACATCCTGTTAAATCAGGAAACAAACATATCATAATTTAACCTCCATAACGGAGCATAGCAGAGCATCTGTTCTTTCAAATAATAAATGATTTATTTAGGACAATTTTTTTCCCCTCATTCTAACATTTGATAATGAATCATGACACAAAAGTTAAACTTCAAAAGCATACCGCTTACCTGCATTATTTTACTCTCAAATCCTCTCTCAGTGTATTTTAAATATGTATTGTAGAATTATATACATAATATAAATTGATACATATTGAGAATCTCCCATTTTTTGCATATATAATAAACATGCTAACATCCAAACACTGAAGCCATATTAAATCTACATTGAATCTACATATTAAGTCTACACTGTGTCATGTGACTGAAATGTCACATGACACAGTCATGACAAGACAAAATAAAAGTTCTACATATCAAATAAGACATTAATCAGTCCCTTGATGAAGCTGTTGTCCTTTTGGAGAACATTTTGGGGACATTCGGTTCCTAAAAACATATCAAAACCTAAAACGAACACACAGGTGAGCACCTCTGAGCTCATCATCACCTAATTCCCTTCCTCGAGAGCACTAACAGAGTTCAGCGTGTTTCTCTGGTGATCATTTCAAATGAGAGTATTAGTTCATGAGCTTCAGCCTCCAATAGCAGCTTGTTTTCTCATACTACTCTAATCAGCTCCTTCAAATGCCATTAAGGACACAATAACTTGCAATGTTACGCAATCTAAAGCTTTTAACAGAATATTTTAATTAAATGTGTTTAAATTTTTATCATTTAAGTGGCAGGCATCGCATAGAAAGCTAAGTTATTACGGAAAAAATACTGTTTTCTTGGACACTGCAGGTGAGGATTTATATAGAATTGAATCTGGCAAGTAGCAATTATTGATGATGGGCATCGCAAATGGCCCTAAATTAGCTCTTTCACAATCAATTCAATTTAACTGTGAAAGAATCCAATAAGGTACATCATTTCTTTTATATGGAGTGGATTCAAAAAACATATCAAAGCAGAGTTCATTGCTTACATGCACTGCACCAAATGCTGCTTGTTTTGGATCGGACTCAGTGAAGGAAAAGGCGGATGACAGAGTCTGATTTAATGGGATTGGTCGGAGGCCTGCTCTTTCATAAAAGCTGGCTGGGGAGCCACCCATATATCAAGAGGAAGCACAGCACTGGAGTTAAACAAATAAATACGAGCAATTAAACAAAGTGGCCACCACTCCTCACCTGGCACTACACAAGTCCCATACACACCCGCTGCATGAACTCCTCAATACAGGGAATAAAGAGATTTTGTTTTTACTTTTTTGCTTGTCACTGACTTGTTCAAAGCACTTAGGCGAATTTTTAACATTTTATCTAAATTTATTTTGATGAAATAGTACAGAATTTTAATATCGGTCATTCATTTGACATTGACAGTAAATAATTACAGTTTAACATGCAGCAGTAAATCATCAAATGATGATCAAATAACCNAAAGGGGGCGTCACGTCATTGACCCAACTATAAAGTTTTAACTAATTCTACGAGAATATGTCCACACCTCATATATAACAATGCCAAAAAAGTTGAAAAACACTTTCAGAAAATTTTTCCAGTTTTTTATATTTAAATAAATTCAATATCAAAATAAATATCAATTTTTCAAACTGTACATTGTAACATAGTAATGAATGCCTAAATTCAAATGTATCATTTAAAAAAAAAATGATTTTAGTTTTTAACATTTTATCTAAATTTATTTTGATGAAATAGTACAGAATTTTAATATCGGTCATTCATTTGACATTGACAGTAAATAATTACAGTTTAACATGCAGCAGTAAATCATCAAATGATGATCAAATAACCCTAAAAAATATGTTAGTCAGTAGTAACCAAGAACAAGCACAAGTAGATTTTAATATATTTCAGGGTCATGAATGTTTAAGCAGTGTACAAAATAAAAGGTGCGTCCTAATTCGCGTACTTATGCATTATTCTATGATGTTTTTAAGTATAAATAGTGCAAGAAGTGTGTTCACACTTTAAATACCAGGATGATGCACTAAATTAACGGAAAAAACGAAGTGTGGAATTTTGGACACTTCATGCACTCAACTGCCGCAGCATTAATTGGGAAGGGACTGTCAGACTCCGATGTTGAATGACAAAATAACCTTATAAAATTCACACACTACACGCATGAGTACATACTGTAAGTGCATAGAGTATAAGTGCATAGTGTATGGTGCATCATTTGGGACGCAACTATAGTTAAAGGATTAGTTCACTTTCAAATAAAATTCTCCTCATAATTTACTCACCCCCATGTCATCCAAGATGTCCACGTCCTTCTTTCTTCAGTCGAAAAGAAATTAAGGTTTTTGATGAAAACATTCCAGGATTATTCTCCTTATAGTGGACTTCAATGGCCTCCAAACGGTTGAAGGTCAAAATTACAGTTTCAGTGCAGCTTCAAAGGGCTTTAAACGATACCAGGCGAGGAACAAGGGTCTTATCTACCGAAACGATCGGTCATTTTCGAAAAAAATTTAAATGTATATGCTTTATATAAACAAATGATCGCCTTCCAAGTGGTTCCACCAAAACCGCACTTTCATATTCTATAAAAAGCTTATGCTGTATGTCCTACGCCTTCCCTATTCAACTTAAATGGAACGCAGCGCCAGTTCCATTTTTTCCGTAAGTAGAATAGGGAAGGCGTAGGACATACAGCGTAAACTTTTTGAATAATACGAAAGTGTGGTTTTGGTGGAACCAATTGGAAGGTGATCATTTGCTTATATAAAGCATATACATTAAACATTTTTTTCGAAAAAGACAGATCGTTTCGCTAGATAAGACCCTTATTCCTCATCTGGTATCGTTTAAAGCCCTTTGAAGCTGCACTGAAACTGTAATTTTGACCTTCAACCGTTTGGAGGCCATTGAAGTCCACTATAAGGAGAATAATCCTGGAATGTTTTCATTAAACCTCAATTTCTTTTCGACTGAAGAAAGAAGGACATGGACATCTTGGATGACATGGGTGTGAGTAAATTATGATAAATTTTATTTGAAAGTCAACTAATCCTTTAAAGGGATAGTTCACTCAAAAATGAAAATTCTGTCATCATTTACAGTACTCACTCTCAAGACTTTCTTCAGTGGAAGACAAAAGAAGATATTTTGAAGATTGGTTCGAAGTTGGTAATCATACAGTTTGTTACCATTGACTTCCATTGTACTGTCCAAAAAAAAAAAAAAAAAAAACACTTCAAGAGACATTTCTCAAAATATATTTTTCTTCCACTGACGAAAGTGATACAGGTTTGGAACAACATGAAGTAAGCCTAAATTATGACAAAATTTCCATTTTGGCATGAACTATCCCTTTAAAAGCAGCAGTCTGTGAGCTTTCATGCAGGTGATCGCTGTAGTTGGATTTGGAAGACCTGTGTAAGCTGATGGGACTAAGCCAAAGCTCAGTTTCTGTCTCATATGGAGTGTAAATGTTTTAGCTCAATCCTGCTCCCAGAGATCCGACTTCCTGCAGAGTTTAGTTTCACTTCTAACAAACACCTGAACCAGTTAATAATGGTCTTTCAACTCATTTGAAAATTGCAAGCAGGTGTGTTGGAAATAAATTCTGCAGGAAAGAAGATCATCGCTGTTGTAGAAGCTTCAATTATACAATGGCCAAATACTTGGGTGGAAACACCAACATGGAAACTGGTGTGTCCTCAATCTGATGTCTAAACATATCCATACATACATTATATACCCATCACCCCAATGACAGAATAATATAAATAAAAAATGCCCCACTGATGCCTACCACAACAACAGCAGTTGCACAGCACCAATTAGGGTGACAGATGCTGAATCTTCACCTACACGTCAAGGATGTCAGCTGACTGGTTCATGCATTTCTAGAGATAATATCTAATATCCGATATTGCATTACCATTAAATGGTGACTGTTATTGTGTGTGTTAGTTAATTGTTAAGTTAGTTAGTTAATTGACAAAAAGCTGAAATAAATAAATATATGTCTTGGCAACTAACTGAAATAAAATAAGTTGAGGTTGAAGTACTAAAATGCAGAAAACAAACTGAAATAAAAACGCAGAAGCAATTAAATTCTTTATGTAATGGGAGACTGAATACAAGTGAGCAATTAATACAAGCAAAAAACTGTGAGTTTTATGATAGCACACACCTGTTGACGAACAAATATCGGCCAACAGATCTGACTATAGTAAAACACTGGAAGCATTCATGGTAAATATCACATGGTGACTCAGAGACCTTTGTACAGTCATATTTTTCACACAATACATTCAAATCCACCCACTACAACAAGCAAACTGCTTCAGATCCAAATTAATAATTGGGTAGATAAAACAGCACTTATTTAAATCTGCTCTCAAACCAAATAATCTCCAGAGTGATTACATTTTAGCTGAGAACTGATTCAACAGAAATTAGGAAGGATAATATGGTATTCAGTGTGATAAGAGCAAAGACTTGTGAATGAAAATAGTTAAATCATAAATGTATTTGGGTAAAACCTTTTCAATAGATCTGAGACATTAGATTGAGGGTAAAACATAGCAATGGTTCACAATGACTCACTGGTCCTATGTCAGAGTGAAAAAAAAAGAAAAAGAAAAAAGATAATGGAATGGCAGGACCAGCCAATGGGATCTCTTTCGAGACCGAAGGAATACAAAAACGTGTCATTATCTCAGTTAGCACATGGGAGGAATGGTATGTTTCACTCGAGCAGACTACCCGAGTGATCTTGAACAATGAAAGGCCAAGAAATCCACCCAGCTATAGAGCGAAATACATTTCTTAAAATAACTTTAATGTAATGTCTACTGTCTTCTCAGTAGAAATAAGCATTATCTATGTCACATTGTCACTGTTAAATGGTTAGCTTGGTTTCTTCAAAGCTCAACTGCAAATGTCAGTTTTTTAATTACCAAAGCGCAACCAATGTCACAATTTCAAATATATGGCCAAATATGATTTAAAAATGATCTGTTACACTATAATTCAAAAAGTTCAATTTATTTTATCAAAAGAACACTAAAAAAAGTATGATTCTGAAATATTTTTACATTTTAAAAATATATATTTTCTATTTTAAAATGTTTATTTCTGTAATGGCAAATTTTCAGCAACCATTACTCCAGTCTTTAGTGTAACATGATCCTTCAGAAATCACTTAAGCATGCTGATTTGGTGCTCAAGAAATATTATTATTATTATTATAATTATTATGAATGTTTAAAACCATTGCTGCTTAATATTTTGTATGTGTGTAAACCATTTTTTTAGTTCCAAGTTTTTGCTTTTGTTTTCAAGTTCAAAAGTACAGCATTTATTTGAAATAGTAGCCTAATATTTTTAACATTAAATGTCTTTACTGTCACTTTTGATCAATTTAATACATTTTTGTTGAATAAAAGCACTAATTTTCTTTTTTTGGGGGGGGACGTACTTTTGAAAGGTAGTCTAACACTTAATAAGTTTCACAAACATAAAAAAAAAAAAATTTGCAGCACTGCACTAACTCATTGGTATGTTGTTTGACGTTACGATCTAGCACAAGAAACAGACTTTCTCACATCTCATCAGTATCAACAACATCCAACTGGAATAGTCTCAATATCCTTTTGATTTCTACAAGACATGAAGTTCAGCTGACACTAATAATACACTGTCAGGGTAAACTGCCCATGCCGAACAAGGTTAACATTCATAGAACACCATGGAAACATGGGGCTATGCGGGAAGCTGTCCTT
>RJVU01057109.1:10878254-10928345 GCA_003731715.1 Anabarilius grahami
CTTTCACACACACATTTTATTAAATAAAGAAAGGTAACATAAAAAAGGTGGGGAAAAGCAAATTCAGAGAGCTCTGCAATGTTTTCTATATAACTCATTTCATCAGGAAAATTGCTATCTGAGAAGCGATCTATGAATGTAGGCAAGCTTTTCAAAATGCTAGTTTTCGAATGGAAAACAGGCCAAGGCCCCAAGGACATTCCCCCTGAGGATATCTGCCCCGCTCAATCCCTTGAGCCTCGATCCTTTTATTTTCTTCTTATTTTCAGAGTATACAAGAGAGAAATTCAGACCCACAACGGTGATAAAGTCAAAAGCACTGAATCAATTTGAGGACTTCAATGTTCAGGACATTAGATACAGACCTGAAATGAAATTTTCGTTCCATTCGGTGTGCTTTAAACAAGTTTTGGGACACTTAAGTAAATCCAAAGTTCACGCACACATTTCACACAGTTCAAACTTTTAGGGAAGTAATGTCGGCTAGCAAATCCAAGAGATATGATCTGGCATTTACACACACAGAATAATAAAGTGTCCTGTATTTACCGTGTCCGTAAGTTTGTTGGACTGGGTTGCCCATCGTAGACTGAAAGGATGTCAAAGTCCTCCTCTAAGGCAAAGCCTTGAAATACCAACTGTATCCGGTTGTGTTCCTGTGCCACAATCACCCATGTGCAGTTGGCGTAGTTGGGATATCCGTACGGGTATCCAGGGCTTTCTATTGTCCCATTTGGACTGTGTAGTGTGTGACTGCAGTTTTGAGCTGTGGAAAGGAGAAAAAGAGAAGAAAGTATTAAACAAGTGGATAAAAAAGACATCTTTAAAGACCTCCTGTGGTGAAAAGCAAGATTTTATGTTGTTTATGTCTATGTGGTGTTTTTAATATGCTTTAAGACAAACCATAAGCAAATCATTAGTCAGCACCATTGCAGAGTATTTTCACCTTTTTTTTTTCACATATATAGTATTTTCTCCTTAAAACTGCAGTGTACTACAGTGGCCGAGAGAGCTCAACGCGCTGCAAATGAAGATAACACATGCAAATAGAAAAAACACCAGCAAATAAAGATACATCTTCATCAGTTTGACAACACATGCGCTGCAAAAGACCACAACACTTACAAATAGACAAACGCGCTGCAAATAGCACATACCAGGCCCAGCGATCTCAAGCCCTTCTGCGATGATCTGAATGATGATGATCTTGATTAGGCTACTTTTGGAATTAAATTAATAATTTAATTTGCCCCGCAATAATTTATAGCGCATCACGCATAACCGACGCGCTGTAATAAGATTAGCTAACTCCTCATTAAAAAAAAAAACAACTTGTAACACTTACATCTCTTCTCATTTTTTTTCAATACGTATGGGCCACAAGAGAAATATTAAGAAATAAATTAAGGTTAAATAGTGTCATCAGAACATGTTCAAGTAGAGCTCTCATCGCTGAGTTTTTACTTTCACTTTCTGCAGTGAATAATTGACTGGGATTTGAGACATAAAATCAAGTAAATTATTTAAAAATATATATTATTTATTATTAATAATTGATTAATAATATTTTTTAACGCAAAATAATATCCCCCAAATCGTTTGTCCTGGCGCCGGGACTGGCACAGACCACAATGAAATTGTTATAGAGAACACATTGACATACCTGTCTGGGACCGCTGGCTGGGATTGTTCAATGTTTACTCGTGGTGTGCACCTGAAAGGTGAGTTTTTTTGTTTATACTTTTGTTTGTTAACATTCTGATTGTATGTGCATTATGAGCACGCCTATTTGCAGCGGGTTTGTCTATTTGTAAGTGTTGTGGACTTTTGCAGCGGGTTTGTCTATTTGTAAGTGTTGTGGAATTTTGCAGCGGGTTTGTCTATTTGTAAGTGTTGTGGACTTTTGCAGCGCGTTTGACTATTTGTAAGTGTTGTGGACTTTTGCAGCGCGTTTGTCTATTTGTAAGTGTTGTGGACTTTTGCAGTGCGTTTGTCTATTTGTAAGTGTTGTGGACTTTTGCAGCGCGTTTGAGTATTTGTAAGTGTTGTGGAATTTTGCAGCGCATTTGACTATTTTTAAGTGTTGTGGATTTTTGCAGCGGGTTTGTCAATTTGTAAGTGTTGTGGAATTTTGCAGCGCGTTTGTCTATTTGTAAGTGTTGTGGACTTTTGCAGCGCGTTTGAGTATTTGTAGGTGTTGTGGACTTTTGCAGCGCGTTTGTCTATTTGTAAGTGTTGTGGACTTTTGCAGCGCGTTTGTCTATTTGTAAGTGTTGTGGACTTTTGCAGCGCGTTTGTCTATTTGTAAGTGTTGTGGACTTTTGCAGCGCGTTTGTCTATTTGTAAGTGTTGTGGACTTTTGCAGCGCGTTTGTCTATTTGTAAGTGTTGTGGACTTTTGCAGCGCGTTTGTCTATTTGTAAGTGTTGTGGACTTTTGCAGCGCGTTTGTCTATTTGTAAGTGTTGTGGACTTTTGCAGCGCGTTTGTCTATTTGTAAGTGTTGTGGACTTTTGCAGCGCGTTTGTCTATTTGTAAGTGTTGTGGACTTTTGCAGCGCGTTTGTCTATTTGTAAGTGTTGTGGACTTTTGCAGCGCGTTTGTCTATTTGTAAGTGTTGTGGACTTTTGCAGCGCGTTTGTCTATTTGTAAGTGTTGTGGACTTTTGCAGCGCGTTTGTCTATTTGTAAGTGTTGTGGACTTTTGCAGCGCGTTTGTCTATTTGTAAGTGTTGTGGACTTTTGCAGCGCGTTTGTCTATTTGTAAGTGTTGTGGACTTTTGCAGCGCGTTTGTCTATTTGTAAGTGTTGTGGACTTTTGCAGCGCGTTTGTCTATTTGTAAGTGTTGTGGACTTTTGCAGCGCATGTGTTGTCAAACTGATAAAGATGCTTTCTTTATTTGCTGGGTTTTTTTCTATTTGCATGTGTTTTCTTCATTTGCAGCGCGTTGAGCTCTCTCGGCCACCCTAGTGTACCAAAGACAGCCTCGAAAACGCGGTTTGAAACCAAACAATGTAACCAATGTAATCAAAGTGAGGGGAGGGATTTTTCTTCACTGACTTTTTATGATGTTCAAAGCGTTTACAATACAATTGTATAATTGCATAATTCAATTTATCCTAAACACGAGACATGCTTCATATTAAGTGTTTCAAAATAACTCGTAATATATAGTTAACACGTAGGTCTAGTTTAACGCGGCTTGCCCCGTCAGATGCTCTGACAGATAACGTACATATACTGACAGATAGGCTATTTGCGCTGTTTAGTCAGTGCATAACTTACATTTCACAGATATAATCTCCAACTGTAAATGTCAGAAAAAAAGGCAAATATTTCTATTTTGCTGTCAGGAGCGGACGAGCCTTTATGCAAGCGAGTTTCCGCCTTCACAGACTTCAATGAACGAGCGCTGCCGCGCGCATTCGCGCCAAACATACATTTTGCTAAAATACTTGTTGTTGGACATCAAATGTGCTATATGTGGAATTTTAAACCTACAAGTAAGTGTATTTTTTATGATAGCGGTAACTGTAAAGTGACTATGGGGTAATCAAATGTAGGCTAATATTATCACTAATCTCAGGTAACTGAATACAGATAACCATTAAGTAAATAAAAAAATAATAATTATCTAACTAGAAAAAAGTAGAAAATACTGAGACATATATCGCCATTTAGCCGAAAAATATACAGAGATATGATTTTTTTGGCCATATAACCCAGCCCTAAACATTAGCAACACATTATTAGCTCTTTGATAAGGTAGTCAAGCTAAATACTAATCATATCAATTAAGTTACCTTTATGTGTCCAATGTTGTAGAGTGGTGGGCCTACATAAAACACATTACCATTCTGATACATTGACTTGTAGACGACCTTGTGCTCTTCTTCTCAAATGTTTTCTGGTTCAAGCATTAATGGCTGAATTAACCAAAATTTCCACAGGTAGTCCGAGCCGGTGCGACTGAGTGGAGGCGGAGCCTAATTTGCATATTCATTGTTCCGCTTTACTACACCATTGCTTAGTAGTGTAGTATGAGTTACATTCAAGCTTTTTAAGGCAGGAAGAAATTATTTTCACAGGAAAATATGTCATTCTGATTATCAAAGATGAGATTTAAGGGATACAATTATTGCAGGGGGCTTTTAAGTTACCTCTGCATTCAAATGACAAAACCATTATAAAACTGTCAAAATCTGCACGCTGTTATCAGTCTGAAAGATCTCAATGCCATTTTATGTTTTGTAACAAAAAATGTGAACAGAAAATGTGAATTTCAACATTTATTCCTTATCAGTTAGTTGGTTTAGGACATTTGCAAACAATGTTTTGTGATTTACAAGCTTCGGACATGATAAATATGTTAATTTGCCAGTTTGTACTGTGCTTTTAAAGGATTAATTTACACTAATTAATGTGTTGTTTGAACTGACAGGGCATTCAATCATTTGCTAGTACAATAAAATGCTTCCATATTAAAATCCTTATAATGTCCATGTAATTATAAGTGTGTACTCAAGGTGCATATAAATAAGACAAGCTAAAATGACTGTAATACTTATCTATTTTTTACCCATGCAAAGTCATAGAGCAATAACGATATTCAATTTCAAGAGCCTATTAAATTAGCATATGGTCCAGTGCATGAATACTGTCGGCTGCCCTTGCTATTGCCACAGCTTTATCAGTGGTCAATAAGAAGTTTCCACAGCAACTCGGCAAAGCAACAGGAAAGAGAAGGAACGATACCACCCTTGGTTATTAATTAGATTAATTTTAATAACTCCATATCGCCTGCAGCTCAGACTGCACTCCTCAGCATTAATTGCATTTCTCTTTTGCATACTTGTCAGCGACATCTTATAAAATATTGCGCTCAATCTGAAATTTTAATAACTGTGTGTGGCTCCATCCATCAGTGAAAAGCCTGGCCTAAATTACTAGTTCTGGACAGGTCCGTAGCCCCACTTTTAATTAATTGTCCTTTCTTGCTTTAATAATCGTTAATGTTCTCAGATTTTCCGTCTCACTTCTTTTTTTTTAAATTCCATCCACTCCAGGAAACTTACATATCTGCTACAGTCACACAGAACCCGAAAGCATGGTCCAACTACTCCCTGCAGTTCATCTTTTTAATGGGAGTCTTAATCAATGTTCAAAAAACACAGTGGCCAGTGCGATTTGCAACACAATTTAACTTACGATCTTAATATAAAGCTGGTGTAGTAAGTTCAATGTAAGTTTGAAACAACTGCATGCAATTCATTTGAGAAAAAGAACAAAAAATTAAGAAAAACAGAATTATTCAGGCAAACATGTTTGCACTGAAAATAAAGAAATTGCTACCTGTGGCTAATTTCATTATCTGCCAAATGACTACCATGGCCTCCATCTCTGAGTCCTAAGTTATTTTGTATGAACATATAATTTATGAATTCAAAAATAAAATTGAAAAAATAAGTCTTAAATCATTAGACAAAGAAAGTTTGCAAAGAAAATATATGTTTTTCTAGGTGGATGTACGCACAGTTGCATCTGCCAAATGTCTGACTGTGATTCCACCATCAAAGCTTAACTCTTTCCCCGCCACTGACAAGTTTTTCCTGGCAATCCATGTTTTTAATGTTATATGGTAGGGGCGCTGTTACGGATCTTCTGAAATAGTACAGCATCTGAGAAGAAGATTTGTGTAAACCAGAAGCTGCAGAGATTGTCTTATTATTAGGGAGATGAGAGGGTCTGTATGTCTTACCATTGGAGAAAGCGTAACGCTAACTTGGATCACGTGAGGCACCTCAGCCTATCGTGTAATGGCAGTGACGTCAATGCACGCCGTTCAAAGTTTTATGACAGTCAATTACAGTTTACGTTAATCAGTTTCTTGTAGATTAGAGCATTGGTCTTGTGAATAAATGTTCTATATTTGGTGTTATATCACTAGTAAACGTACAGTAGGACTGCATTGTTTGTGGAATGTGCTTTAGTGCGGAAAAAAAGAGCGTGAATATCTTTATTAGCTGCAAATTACTAGTCACTGCAGGGTGCATAAAACTACATTTTAGATTACACTAAAAACTTTATTGTATTTAATACATATTTAATTCATTCAAATTATATGTATTTATTTACCTTCATTTATTAAAAAGTGTTATATCATCATCATTAAGAAAACAGCAGTCATAAATCATTACAATACAAGTCTAACCTGGCAGCAATAGAAAGAACACTCTTTTTTTTCTTCTTCATTAAACAACATACAATTTAACGATATTTATAATTAAATTATTCATTTTCTCTCTATACGTTAAAATGCATAATATCAGTGTCATTTGCATACAAGCAGTTATAATAGTTATTACTAATGGTGTCAAAAGTACCGACCGCCATACCAAGTGGGTACTGAAATTTAAAAAATGTGACGCTTTGAGCACTGTTGAGAGGATTCATAAACAACTCTGATTGGCAATTGTGTTCACACGCTGATCAGATATGTCTGTGATTGGCTACAATGATCAACACATGCATGCGTTTGAAAGCATACAGAAGTGTTTGAATTTGAAAGCGTTTTAAAAGCAGAAGAGGGAGCGTTTGAAAGCAGGCGCCTGCTTTCAAATGCTCCTGTGTGTATCTGTTTAAGGGCTCGGTGAAGTTTCAGTATTGACTTGGTATCGCGGTCGGTACTTTTGACAACACTAGTCATTACAATTCAAGTCTTATCATAACTGGTGAAACCTGAAAGCCAAAGAAAGAAAGCATAGGTATTTTTTACTTTCTTTAGGCAATATACAATATCACTTAATATTACAATTAAATACTATGGTAATGCCGTAAATGATTAGCGGACAGGCAGTCGATTCATTAAATGATAGCTGTTTCCTCACAAAAGCAGTTTATTCAGTGTATTGACACCTCTTCTCCATTGACATCCCCCCAAAAAAAAGCCTCTGGTCTATGTTAAAGATCTAAGCCAGATCTTTAACATTAGCCGTTACGCTTTTTTGGCTAAAGGTTGCAGGCTTGCCTTCCAGTGGCTTTGGTTGCTGTTTACTCGCAAGTAATGATGCGTTCACTCCATGTCGTAATTACTGTAAATAAAGCTCTGTTTGCTTTCGAATCGCTCTTGCAGTAATTTGATGTCATATACTGATCGGTCTGCACAGCGCTGCTTCATGTTGGACAAACCTTAAATCTGAAGTGGTCAGGCAGCAGCCACGTGATAGCTCTCAGAAAATTACGAATTTACACATTGTAATTTTAAGTTCTATAAGCACGCGAAGGCTTTTTACAGTGCAGATTAGTTATGGTAATTACGACATGGCATGAACGCACCTTAAGCTAACGTGATTACCAAACAATCAACAGCGTATAAGGGTACGTTTACACAACAACGATGAACAAAAAATGGAAAAGTTTTTTCTTTGTACAGATGACAACATTATCAAATCGATCCTCGATCCATGAAAACGACTACAAACGCTGCATTATGCATGCCAGGCCAGTAGTTGGCAAGATCACTGTGCAAAGAAAGACTATACGTGACTATACGACTAAACATGTAATACGCATGTGCATGACCATAATTTTTTCACAGATCCGCATATCTGTTGTTTACCAAAGACTATAGAATAACACAAGACGCATCACTCTTATTGTTTTGAATGGGAGAAAGTGCAACGTGCAATATGGCGGAATAAGTCCTGCCTTCATAAAGTCATCGCATCACTGCAGTGGCCATTAGAAGCTCCGGTTACTATAGAAACACTCAGACCAAAATGAGACACAAGAGACGCGCATTTAGGACTGCGCATGCGCATTAGCTTGATCCAGCGTGAAAAATACAGTTTTTTTGTCATGATTCGAGAGCGTTTAGAAACAAAATTTATGAGACGGTTGTTGTCAGAAATCATTGGTGATTTCAAATATGAAATTTAATTGAAAGCTTGGCAAACAGCTTTAGAGAATTTGATGTTTCCCCATTCAAAGAGATAGAAGCTGCACTTGAATGCTCGAGAGGCGTTTCAAAGATGGCTGCCGAGTGAAATGACTTGCCTTAAAAGGACTTTGTCTTTACACAGAGATGATAACGCTATCGTTTTCAAAAAATTCCACTTCAAAACCCGTCTTCAAAAGTTTGCATTTTCAGTCCCCCAAAGCGTTGTTGTTTTGTAAATGACCAGCCAAAACACATAAAAAGTTTTCCGTGTTTAGTTCAAAACAGTGTTGTGTAAACAGTTCAATATGTTTTTTTTAACCCAAGTGTTGATAAAAAAAGAATGAATGAAGCAAGAATAATTTTTTGTTGTTGTTGTTTAAAAGCAGAGGCTTTGTTTTTCTTTTTATATACAGTATATTTACTGCTTACATATTCATACAACAACATATTCTGGGGGCCATAAAAGTTTTGTGAATATGATCAAAAAAGCTGCAACTGACTGGCAACTTAAAAATAAAACACTGTCAAGAAAAGTAAAAAAAAAAAAAACACACACACACCAAAAACAACAACACTGAAAACAAACCAGAGGCCAAAACAAAGCAAATGGATACCTAATCCTACAGTTTATCCATTTATTTGATTCTTAAATGGATCAGAATTTATGTGGGGTTAGGTGATTAAAACAGCATTAGGAATGCATAATTAGAGGACATCTGTTATCACCAAAGCCCATATTCCATGAAAACAAACCCAACACACCCGCAAACAGATGAGAACCCAGCATGTCCACATATAGCACAAGTTTGTCTAACATATCGGAGTGGAGATTACACTGAGATTACGTTTAATGAAAAACCAAGCTCGATCAGCATGTCACATATGCACAAATATTCAAAACATTAACTGGACGCAAACACAGCGTGTTATAAAGTCACATAAAACTCTTAATGCAAAGATCCTATATGCTTAAAATGGAATGTAATTATGTAAGGAGAAAAAATACATTTTCTTATTTAGCTTGCATAAACTTTGAGGCTTTTGTAGGATAACTTCCGAGCTCAACTGGGATTTGGATTTCTTACGGCGGAAAGCTTTGCCTACCAGCACAGAATTTTAATAATTAAGTGAAAATGTATCTGAGAAAGGAAAAACCTGAGGTGCTTTTTTAAACTAAGAATTTCTCAAACAACTGGAAAACAGTTGTGGTATTCAGATAATCCGCCTTTGGCCAGTGGCCATATTCAGTGTGGTTTTCCAAATGATAATGGAACAGACTGTTTGGGATTTGGAGGACGTCTCTCTCTAAGTTTAAAAGGCATGGTGTCTGTGATAAAAGCACTCTTGACACAAATTATTTAGGCTAGAAAGTGTCACAAAATAAGATGCTAAGCAGAGATTCATTTGGGAGCTAAGATGTTTGTGGCTTTTTAAGATTCATTTCAAGCCTGCTTGCTTGACTCATATTCTAACCATACCAGATTAGCATAAAACTTGAAAATGTGTACTTATTTTGAGAAGCTGGAATGCGCAAGGGCAAGAAACAATCCATCATTTTTGAACTCAATCCCACGGGAATGTTCATGTGAGGCTGTGCCAGCATGAACCATTGTGAAAAACACTTGACCTCTGGATACAGACTCTGTGGGGTTTTACGGCCCCAAGTCTTCTGTGAAGCACATTAAGAATAAAAGCCAGGTCATTTCAGACCACTGAGAGGAATGCTGGCGAAAATGAAGAGATTCATTCAGTCTAAAATATCATGAATCCAACAAGGAACAAGAACAAAGCGTGGACACATTCAAAAATGCTGTTCATCTTAAATTAACTAAGACTGCTCCAGAAGGACGGATGGGAGTATAAAATGGGACACATTCTTCCATAATTGGCCTTCTAATAAGCAATGCACGGTTTTGTACACAAAGCAGCGTTTTCTCTCTGCATCTGTTGTGAGGACCAAGACTATACATTGTCTAATTAGCATAGAACATCCTGATCAATATAGGTCCACGATTCCTTCATTACAAACCTTTATCACAGAACAAAATTCGATAGTTTAATGTTTTATGTGAAATGGCACTGAAAGGGGTCTCAAACACAATATCACAAAAAACAGAGAAAGAGGCTAATAGTCTCAACCACCACCGCTGTCAACATAAACTATCACATTATTTTTGTCAAACAAAGCGATCAATGTTTCAGACACAACAACACGATTGCGTATGTGATATAGCTTTTTCATAAACTATAATAAACAATAATCTAATTTGATATTAAATAACTTGCATTTCAGACATAATACTGCCAGTTACTTTGTATGTGTTTTGCTCCGTCAACAGAAATAGATCCAAACAAAATCGAAGCAGTTGTTTTTCTTGTGAATGAATCAGCGTTTGTGAGAGAATCCAGTTGAATGGATGATTCAATGACTTGTTCCTAATTTATAGAGCATTTTTGAACAAATTGTTTGCGTGAATGATTTAATTGTTCGAGATGCATCGGCGCAGCGCAGACCAATCGGCGTATGACAACAAAGTACCGCAAGAACGATTGGAGAGCATACGACTCCTTATGCTTTTGAATTGCTCTCGCGGTACTTTGATGTCATACGCCAATCGGTCTGTGCAGTGCCGATGCATCTCGAACAAGCCAATTCATTTGTTCCATAGCTAAATGAATCAGTTGCTCACTCATAAAAAGGCAGTCACTTGATTTATTCCAGAATGAATCAGTGATTTGGAACAAATTGGTTGATTCAGTGACTCGCTCATAAAGACAGTTATTTGTCACCACCTACTGGCTAACTAGGTAACCTGCAGTAAGAGTTACTACAATTGATAGCCTATTGTTCAAAAGAAAGTTTTCATGCAGCCTAAAGGATTAGTCCACTTTCAAATAAAATTTTCCTGATAATTTACTCACCCCCATGTCATCCAAGATGTTCATGTCTTTCTTTCGTTAGTCGAAAAGAAATTAAGGTTTTTGATGAACACATTCCAGGATTATTCTCCTTATAGTGGACTTCAATGGCCTCCAAACAGTTGAAGGTCAAAATTACAGTTTCAGTGCAGCTTCAAAACACTGTATGTCCTACGCCTTCCCTATTCAACTTACGGAACAAACGTGGCGCCAGTTTAGTTTTTTCCGTAAGTAGAATAGGGAAGGCGTAAGACATTCTTCGTAAGCTTTTTGAAGAATACGGAAAGCGGAAGCACGTGCACGGCGATCATTTGTGTTTATAAAGCATATACAGTTGTATTTTTTTCGAAAATGATCGCTCGTTTTGCTAGATAAGACCCTTATTCCTCGTCTGGTATCGTTTAAAGCCCTTTGAAGCTGCACTGAAACTGTAATTTTGACCTTCAACCGTCTGGAGGCCATTGAAGTCCACTATAAGGAGAATAATCCTGGAATGTTTTCATCAAAAACCTTAATTTCTTTTTGACTGAAGAAAGAAAGACATGAACATCTTGGATGACATGGGGGTGAGTAAATTATCAGGAAAATTTAATTTGAAAGTGAACTAATCCTTTAATGTTTCAAATGATAATCTTAAGGAGCATGCTACTTAAAAAAGGTTAAAGCTAGGCAATTTTGGAGAGGCTAGCAATAGCAAGCTAACCTTGAGAGCATAAAATCCCACCTTCCCTCCAGAACACTCTCCAAAGCCACACCTCCTCCAAAACACATGACATTACATAATATTACAATAATAATAAACCTAAACAACTTACAGAGCTTTTACTTGTACCACCTGAGTGCTGCAGGTTCATTTCAGTGTTGATAGTATTGCCATAGAAACTAATGCAGAGTGAATTCAATGATTGGATGAACATTTATTGGTCCTGAGACAGATATATACATGTTCTAATATTTAGACCACTTCTATTATTGATTGCTATCAGGATGTGAAGAGATTTTCAACCAGTATAACAAAAAAAAAAACTTTAAAAAATTGCCTACCCTGCCTTTAATACGTAAATGGATAAAATAATGACTTTGTATTAGACAAGGCATGGCTAGTATACATTTATATTAATTTTAATTTGTTCTTAAGAAAATATTTGATCATATTTAGACAAAAAAATAAGACTTTGTTGAGGAACATTCTTATAAACAATTAATCATAGGATGTTTCACATTTTAAGTGAATCAAAGGAAGTTCAGTTTTTCAATTGAATCTACCGAGCTGAAAAGAAAAAGGAAATACACTATGTAGCCTCTTAATGAAGGGTAACCCCCACTCTCTCAGCAGCAGGTAATTTCTTTCCTTGAGCATAGATTTACAAATGCATTATATAAGCAAGTGACCTGCATTAATGCAGTGCTGCATAAATCTTCAAGAGGCAAAAAAGCTCCATAGTACTTTATCCATAAACACTTAAATGATTCTTCTCAAGAGTCCCACAAAGTCACAACATCATGTGTTTTTGTAGTTATTTCGCCAAATATTCTGGCTGATTCACACATTTAACCTCTTGTATCAAACACCTCTGAGATCCCTAAGTCTTCTGTCCTATACTAGGGCTCTTTGCATCTGTATAGTGTCTTCCCAACATATTGCAGGAGTGAAGTGAAAATGAAGAGAGAGCTTTGACCTTGTTTAGCACGACTGCAGAGACCACCTCCAGAGTCAACCAATGTTTGTTTTGCTTCCGCTGTTGTTTTGCTGCTATGGGGCTGCAGCGCCTCGGCATGACACTTTGATAAATCGATCGCTGCCATGCCGTACTACGGCAGGACAGCAATCCTTCAGAGTGCCCGCAATCAGAGATCGTATGAGAGAAGGGGAGTGGGAAAGGGGTGGGCGAAAGCAAGAGGAGAGGGAATTCTATATGAACAACTGGACTGTACTTTGTTCACCTCTTTAACTAGAAGTCAACACACAATCAATCTTCCATCATTGCTGTTCCAAAACCGATAAGTGGCCTCCAAAGCAGCATTTTATGGCACAATGGCTGTTCTAATCCCATCCCAGAAAAAATGAGAGAAATGTAGATAAATATTCTGAAATATTCTTACTGTATATTTAAAATCAAATTAAATATATAATACAACTAAAATAAATAAATAATTATATTTAAGTATCAATACATTTATTTAAATTTATCAAAACTTGACTATTTTACCCAAAATGTGTTTGTATGTATATTTATCCTTATTAGAATTNNNTTGTTCCTCTTGCATCTTCTGTATTGAAATAATTGTAAAGAATGTAGATAAATATTCTTAAATATTATAAATATTATTCAATATTCATATATTTAAAATAAAAATAAATATAAAATACACTCTAAAGATCAAATAGACGAACCCAAGTGTTGGGTTAAAAATTTTATTTAAAAATTTAATCCAACAGTTGGGTTTGTCCATTTTTGACCCAAATTTTGACCCAGCATTTCTTAGAGTGTGGAAATAAAAAAGCAAACAAATCAACTGCATATTTAAAAGTATGAATACAATTATTTAAATTAATTAAACACTGACTATTTCACCCAAAATGTCTGTGTCCTGTGTATATTTATCCTTATTAGACTGCCACATTGTTCCTCTTGCGTCTTCTGTGTTGAAATAAATTGTGCAACAAGTGTGCTGTATGTAATGATGAACGCTGTTTATATCTTTTATATTATACATATGACATCACTTATGAGGTTCCATTCCAGTTAGGATGACTATGTAGGCAGTATACAGGAGGCAGCAAGGTTTTGGAACAGAACTCATCACATTCATTGTAAGATAACAGCAGTCTGTGTCATTGGCAGAAAATGTGGGTTTCTTTGAACAAGATTATTTCATAAAGCCTTTGATATGTGTGTGAATACATATGACATCAGCATTTGCTGCCAAAGCACAGCTTTAGAACATACCTTGGAATCAGTCTTTGCATGACATTGTTTGGCAAAAGCATAAGATTCATAATAGAAAATTACTGTTATCTGCACTAAAGCAGTACAGACTGAACACGCTCTTTCTCATTTGCGCTCTCTTTTGCTGTCTTCCTGTTTCTAGCTTCTAGCAGTGCAGACTGATGTGGGCTGGATTGGAATATTAGATCTTTACTAGATCGATCGATAGATAGATAGATAGTTTCTTTTCATGGTTAATTGAGTGAGTGTTAAAAATGCAGCTAAGTAAGAAAGCAGAACAAAAATCATGAAGTTGGATGGTTCCAGCATTTTGTTTTAAAACATAAATGGTTTTGAATAAGAAATGGTTCTCAGTTCAACTAATAATGCAATTTTATAAAGGAATTAAGTGATTTAGACTCTGTGGAATTATATGTCAGGGACGACCAAGGTAAATATCATATGTTCTGCTTATAAGCATGTGCTTTGAAACGTCCTGTATATTGTGAAGTAGCTTGGTACTAATCGCATCAGATTACCTGTCTTCCCGCACCTGTGAAATATATATATATCCGAAAAGGCAGACGTGGAATGTAGCAAACATATCCAGGTGAAACCTCCCACTTCTGACAAAGTTAAAGTTGAGGTTAATGCTTCGCCAGCCATAGCAGATAATCTTTACAATCTCTGGAAATGCATTCCCTTTAGCTTTGCTGCCATAGCTCTGCTGTAAATTGGGCACCTAAGAGACAAATGGGTCTGACTCACCAGTTTTCATAAGCACTTCAAATCGATCATATTTCCTTTTTTCAAGGACCAGTGGAAAATGCCATTAGGGCCTGAGTTCAGTTACACCATACCAACAAGGCAGATGTGAATGGGGATTTCAAATGTGCCAGCACAAGAGGAAAAACAACCTTCTTAGTCCCACAAATCTCTCTATGTACAACCAGCTGCCTTCTAATGTGTCAAAGCATTGGCTCCAGGCTCCATCATATATGCATTAACCGAAGAATGCCCGCCATTACAATGGAGATTGGCAACCTCAGCTTTCCTGGGTAAATCCATACATTACGCTAATGTCTGCGCGATGTGATTGTGGAAACCATTAAAAGAAAGGCAAATGCTGTGGAAAGAGCAGAAATTGTCTCTACTTTAGCGAGGCGGCTTCTCTGTTGTTTTCAGTGGGTCAACAGACGGGGTCCACATGACAATCGACACAGTCAGTGTGATGCTTGCTATGATGATTCCAATACCTCTTAACATTGATATTCGCACATTTATCGGGTTAATAATGTTCAAGCACACAGCTTGCTTGTTGATCTGAGGAGATGTTATATAAATTAGCCTACATGCATTTGGCAGAACAGTCAAAGGACACATTTTATCAATTTATGCATTTCACAGGAATCAAACCCATGACCTTTTTTTTTTTTTTTTAATGCATTTGGCAAACGCTTTTATCCAAAGCAACTTACATTGCATTATACTATACATTTGTATCTGAGTATGTGCAATCCCTGGGATCGAACCCATGACCTTGGCATTGCTAGTGCCACGCTCTAACCACTGAGCTACAGGAAAGCTACAGAATGACCTTGATGCTGTAAGTGCCATGCTCTATGTTTGAGCTATATCATTCCATTAACACGTTTGCCATTCAAACAGTGTGTGTGGACGTTTCATGAATATTTAATGAGGTAAACTCCGATGCAGTTTATGACTGTCTATTGCTAAACAACTTACCATCTTGTTCAAGCACCGTCTTGTGGCACCTTTTGCACTGCAATTTGGGGTAAGTCCAACTTTCATTGTCCTAACCAGACACGATGTGATAAGATTCCATTGACAAGCAATTTGTCTGTCCACAGGCCAGACGCGACACAACTATGAGACGCGACAAAATCAATCAAAAATAACAGACAATCAGACGAGTGTGTGGGCAGTCTCAAGCGCACTGCACTCGCAACAAAATGGACAAGTAGCCTACATAATCAATTCATAAATATTACACCATTTTAACATTGTTAAAAATACATAATGAGTGACTTTAACAATCATTGTCATAGAATACACTTGTTTGTTCACGTCGTGGCAGCAGGTAGGATAAATCTCATGGAAAATATGCCTTTTATCGTGCGTCGCAGCATCGCATTGTGCCTATATAGAGTTAAAAGTGGCTTTACTTTTTAATCTTGTGTGGCATAATGTTGATTACCTTTTGATATCTGTTGATTGTCAAGTATTTCGACAGTCGAAAGAAGCAAAAAAAAAAAAGCAAGTCACTTACAACNTGATTGTCAAATATTTCGACAGTCGAAAGAAGCAAAAAAAAAAAAGCAAGTCACTTACAACAGAAATGAATTGAGCCGATCCATAAATGTTAAAATACTCAGCAGTATTGCCAACAATATGTGTTAACATAATTGGAATATAAAAATCTCAATATATCCAACTTTACTACTTTGTTGCCCTGACAACATAAGCCTAAAATCATATGACTATAGCTCATACACAATATCATGTTTTAACAACTGAATGAATGGTTTAAAAAAAATTGTAAGCTTCTCCAAAGATTGGCCCCATTGTAAATGCCTCACTGCAACCTTGATTTTTGCTTTTTTAAGGAAAAGAAAGAATGAGTCAAAAGTCTTTTTTGTGTTAAATACATTATGCCACAAATGCATTTGATGCAGTCAAATGTGTAGCTTGTATTGAACCAGGAACATTGCTTTACATTGGTCAAGCACAATGTGAAAAGGCTGTTGGAAAGTTCATCACTGCCACAAAACAAAAAACACGCTTGATTGCAAGTAGTCGCTTCGATAAAAGTCTTATATCATCATGGGCATCAGCTCAAACACATCCGTATTAGGTTCACATTAAATATGCATTCACAGTGTCTATAGTGACTACTAAGATATGCTGTTATGTTTGCATGAGGCGAATGTTTTAATTCAGCCTGGAGCAGAAAATGATGTCGACCTGCATGTTAAAGTGACTTAGATATTCATTACATTATGAATATTACAGATTAGTGTTTTGTTTCTTTGCCATGAGCAAAGAATGCTCTAAAATGGACCGGGTGGCCTCAATAGCTCAGCGTTTCAAAGAGATGTTCCTGACTGAGCAGAGAGCACACACAAGGAGTGCAGTTCAGGCAGAATTTAGTGCACTTTCAGCCCCATTATGGAGCCACAATGGCCCAGTGTTCAGATCTAACATGGGTCTTCAATGAAACTGGATTCAGTCGGCTCCAGTTAATCTCTCTGCCTCCTCCTTCTAGCACACAAGCAACGATCAAGGGCCAAACCATTGAGGAATTACCAAATTACTCATGCTGTTTCTTTTTCAGGGCTTAAAACTGCATAACTAAGCATTTCATTTCTTCTCTCAATGATTGAAGTTGTGTCTGCAAACAAGCTTGTTTAGATTCTCTTTAAATAAGCCTACAGTTCCTTTAGTCTGGGTCTGAATGAGGGGGTGAATAGGGAATGAATGTGGCCCTGTTTGTTTATTGTGCACTCAGACCGAGGCGGTATGAAGTTGTCCCCATGCCAACGGCGAACACATGAGTGAGACAGAGGATAGACTTTTAATGAAGAACTCTCTGTCGCCCCCTCATTGATCACCATTCTGATAAATCCGCCCTCCTCTCTTCAAGGCCGTAATTAATGGGCTGAAAGGTTGAGATGATTCTAGGGGACCGCAGGTCCAGAGGGGCCCAAAACAATAACAGTAGGATTGGTGGAGGAGGATAAAGTACATTTAATTCAATGTTTTTTATGTCAAACAAACAAAGTAAGTAAATAAATAAATGTTCCATTCTGTGTGAGAGAAAAATCTAAATTTAATACACATACAATAAAGGTGTGATCAGAAAATGACATGAACTGAAATTGATTGGAGGGATTCTAGAAGTCCACACAAATACCAGCAGGAGGATCCAGTACAATTTACTTAAGTTTCATGTATTTTAAATAAAAAATAATAAAAAAAATAATAATTTTGTTATTGTTGTATTTTTATTATCTACAAGTGGATAGAAAATTGCACAGTGAAGAATGATTCATAACTATTGATCAGTCTAGTTCATTTTATTCATCTTTATTCTTTCTTGCAGTACATCTCTATAGCGTGATGCTACTTAACATCAAGCTTTGTTTGCTATTCATGTGTCACTGGATCGATGCTGTTTTAGTAATAGAATAATTGAAGTACTAGAGAATTAAAATGATAATCTACAGAATGCTATTGATTCTCTCGTACGGGAGAGGGTAATGACTCACGGTTATAGTTTAATGATTTGTTCCAATTGTCCCTTGAACTCAAATTGGCTTAACAGAGTGAATATGCACCCCTAAGTCTGCCTGACATCACTTCCTGAATGTATACTCAGTCTATACCTATAAAGGGATAGCCACGCAAAAATATAAATTCTGTCATCATTTACTCACCCTCATGTAGAACTTATGTGTTCTTCTGCGGAACACATAAGAATACATTTTAAAGAATGTTGATAACCAAACAGTTTGGGTTCCCATTGACTTCCATTGTATTTTTATCTGTTTGGTTACCAACATTCTTCAATATCTTCTTTTACGTTTGACAGAAGAAAGAAAGTCATAAGTGATCCAATTCAGATTTTTTCCTCCCATGTGGCACAGGTCGGATATGACCCACGAATGTGTAAGTAGGAAAAAACACATAGATTCTGATATTCTCAGATCAGTTTCAGGCCTCATTCATATGTGGAAATCTGATATGTGCATTTGCATCTATCATGTAAGCGGACAGATCGGATATTTCCCAATCATTGCGAGTCATACGTCATTGAAAAAGCGACGTAGGGTGAATGACGTCAACTCACCAACCACAGCGATCACAGCAGCGATTATTGCTTTTT
The DNA here is from genome assembly GCA_003731715.1 of Anabarilius grahami. Classification (NCBI taxonomy): domain Eukaryota; kingdom Metazoa; phylum Chordata; class Actinopteri; order Cypriniformes; family Xenocyprididae; genus Anabarilius; species Anabarilius grahami. The sequence continues at coordinate 10,896,947 of RJVU01057109.1, forward strand.
TCTCCGCCTTAAAGGGTTAGTTCACCCAAAAATTTTAATTATGTAATTAATTACTTGCCCTCCTGACGTTCCTAACCTGTAAGACCTTCGGTCATCTTCGGAACCCAAATTAAGATATTTCTGATGTAACCTGAGATCTCTCTGACTCCTCCATAGACAACAATTTTAATTAAGTCGTTATTTTTGTTTTGTTTTTGCGCACAAAAAGTATTCTCGTTGCTTCATAACGTTAAGGTTGAACCACTGTAGTCACATGGATTATTTTAACGATGTCTTTTCTACCTTTCTGGGCCTTGAAAGTGGTAATTAAATTGCTGTCTATGGAGGAGTCAGACAGCTCTTGGATTTCATCAAAAATATCTTAAGGTCTTACGGTTGTGGAACGACATGAGGGTGAGTAAATAATGACAGAATTTTCATTTTTGGGTGAACTATCCCTTTAAGAAACCATTGTTTTGCTGGCCTTTAAAGAGTGCGGAAAGCAAAAGCTTATATCATCATTTTGTCTGCGTCCATTGCAAATCGCACCGTTTTTACTTCCTTTTCTGGGTCAGTACATCTACCTTCGGGTGTTTTCGCTAAATGTATAGTGTAAATACAGATATCGGATATGGGTCACTTTTAAAAGAAGATGTAAGCTGGTCGTTAAAAATATCAGATATAGTCAACAAATCAGAATTGGGCAACACCTGCAGTGTAAATGCGGCCTAAATGATGATTTTTTATTTTTGGGTGAACTGTCCCTTTAAGAAATGTTTCCGCTGCTGACTTTTTGACCTACTACACTGAATTGTTAATATAAAACTTTGGGGCATTCAATTGGCTAATAAGAAGTTAAACAAGGGAAAAAAACAAAAAACAGATACTGATAAACCATAAAAAGTATACCAACAGTTTAGAGTCTTTACAGTCTGCCATGGCACCCAAATAAAGCCTCAAATTCCTTCCTATTCCAGTATATCCCAGAGTTTTCCTCCCAGAGAACAAGCGCTGGCTGACAGGTGTGTTTGCTGTGACAGCGGCGCCGCACTGACACGGATTAGAGCGGATAACAGGCTGCAGCAGCCGGCGCACTGCGACCTGACGGCTGTCCGCCTCACTCAGGTCTGTGTGTCTCTAAACACCCATGCCTATACCTCACTCTTGTTTTCTGTCCTGTGCTAATTCCCTGTTTTTTATCTCTCTGTGTCCCTTATCTTTTGGCATCAATCCACTTAACTCACCACTTGATTGTGTGTGTTAAAAAACGGGGCGAATATTACATTCTATATGAGGAGAAAAGCTGGAGGTAGTCTGCAGTAACTAATGGCACCCCTCGGTGGAGCACTGCCAAATAAAATCAAATTGCAGTCCTTTGACTGTGATGCTTCGTGCCAAAGCGGGACAGAGGATGGAAGGGCACAAAAGCATAAAAGCCAGTGTAATGGAGAGAAAGAGAGGGAGAAGAGAAGAGAAACAAAGCAGTTGCGGGTGGAGGATATGTAAATGGATTAACTGTGTAATCTAATCACAGCAGATGAAAGATAAGAAAACACTATATCAAAGTTCTGAAAAGAACCTGGAAGTGACAGGCAGCAAGGCAGAAGAAATCTCCGTTGTCAATCTACAACAGATAGAGGCCGCTGGATGACAGGAAGAGACCTACGCATTTATATTCGCTCACTGAAAACCAAAAAGAGCAAGAGGACTGCTATGCTATCAATTCTATCATACTTTTGGGTCAGAGAACCAACACTGTTACAAGGTTAGAACGTTTCAACAAAAATCCATTGTAAAAAAATCCATGCAGAATGCAGGAACTTTGAATTATTATTACAATACCAATATTTGGGGCTATATTTCTCACATACACTACTGTTTAAAGGGTTAGTTCACTTTCAAATGAAAATTAGCCCAAGCTTTACTCACCCTCAAGCCATCCTAGGTGTATATGACTTTCTTCTTTCTGACGAAGACAATCAGAGAAATATTAATAAATATTCTGAAGCATCTGAGCTTTATAATGGCAGTATGCGACACCAAACGAGTATGAGCTGAAGAAAGTGTCTCCATCCTCATCCATCCATCATAAACATATTCCACACGGCTCAGGAGGGTTAATAAAGGCCTTCTGAAGTGAACTGATGTGTTTGTGTAAAAAAATATATCCATATTTAACAAGTTATGAAGTTAAATATGTAGCTTCCGCCAGACCGCCTTCCGTATTCAAATTACGAAAAAGCGTAACTGGCGCTGCGTTAGTTCCGTAAGTTGAATAGGGAAGGCGTAGGACATACAGCGTAAGCTTTTTGACGGATACAGAAGGCGGTCTGGCGGAAGCACTTGCAAGGCGAGCATTTGTGTTTATAAAGCATATACATTAAAAAACATTTTTTAGAAAATGACAGATAGTTTCGCTAGATAAGACTCTTATTCCTCGTCTGGTATCGTTTAAAGCCCTTTGAAGCTGCACTGAAACTGTAATTTTGACCTTCAACCGTTTGGTGGCCATTGAAGTCCACTATAAGGAGAATAATCCTGGAATGTTTTCATCAAAAACCTTAAATTCTTTTCGACTGATAAAAGAAAGACATGAACATCTTGGATGACATGGGGGTGAGTAAATTATCAGTACATTTTTATTTGAAAGTGAACTAATCCTTTAAAAGTTTAGGGTCAGTAAGATGTTTTAAATGTTTTTGAAAGAGGTTTTCTAATCTTTACCAAGGCCTTATTTATTTGGTCACAAATACAGTAAAAACAGTAATATTGTGACATATTATTACTATTTAATATAAATGTTTTCTATTTTAAAATGTAATTTATTCCTGTGATGGCAAAGCTGAATTTTCAGCATCATTTCTCCAGTTTTCAGTGTCACATGATCCTTCAGAAATCATTCTAATATGCTGATTTGCTGCTAAAGAAACATTTCTTATTATTATCACTGTTGAAAACAGGATTATTTAATTAATAGAATGTTCAAAACAGCAGCATTTGTTAGAAATAGAAATCTTTTGTAACATTATAAATGCCTTCACTGTAATTTTTTGATCAATTTAATGTCCATGCTTAAAAAAAAAACAAAATGTACTGACCCCAAACTTCTGAACAGTAGAGTATATCATTTTTGTACTCTTTCAGCCACCATCACACAGAAAATCCAACAAAACTTTACAATAATGGGCCCATTTGTCTCAATATGCTCCAAATCATGTTTGACCTTGAGTCACACTTTGCCCAAAAACCCAATATACTTCAAAGTACACTAATAAAAAAAGACATCTGACAGCTGAAGACTACAAAAAACGTTCACATACAAAATTCACTTCATGCCTGTCATGCTGGCTTCAGCTGCAAATGTCATGTTGACTAGTCTTTTAACCCAGGTCTTAGCTGTGTACCATAATGGAAGCCTAACCTTTCACCAATCCAACTGAAAACCTCTTGAGCCGTAATAATTGTCATATTTGCATTCCCATATCTATGTAAATGTATCTGAGAGCATGTGTGCATTTCACCATCATTATACTCAAACAAGAGAGATGAAAATGCAAAGAATAGCTACAAAGAAAATGAAGCCATCAATTTTTGCTCTGTTTTCCATATAGAAGGTTTCACATTCCATATTTCATGTATACTTTTTATATAAATATTTTCTGTCAATGTTCTTTAGTCTGAGCATCATCAAAAGCATTTATATGTCCAGTGAACATTGTGTAAGCCTTGCACATGACAAATAAACATTTGGTTCTAGACATGTGTGACTTTCTTCCGTGAAAGAAGATATTTTGAAAATTGGAAATTTTTTCAGACTCCATTGACTTTCATTATATTTCATTGTGCAGAAGAAAGAAAGTACACCAGAAGTTTCCCTCCTTTGAATGCACTGTGTTTAACATCAGATTCTTATTTAGCACATTAAATAAAGTGGCTAAGATGAGTGTGTGACTTCATGGTCATGGTATTAAAGGGATAGTTCACCCAAAAACAACTATGACCCTCATGTCGTTCCAAACATCTACGTCATAGTTGTTTTTGGGTGAACTATCCCTTTAATACCATGACCATGAAGTCACACACTCATCTTAGCCACATTATTTAATGTGCTAAATAAGAATCTGATGTTAAACACAGTGCTTTCAAAGGAGGGAAACTTTTGGTGTACTATTGATGCAGCTGTATAAACAAATCAACTCACTCCTTGCCAATGGCATCCTTCAGCCCTCTGAGACCTGCATGCAAACAGCAGACCTGTTTAGCAGTCTTTACCTCGAAAGTCTAAGCAAACAGATTGACAGGTGTTAATTTTCTTCGAACAGGTTATTATGTGTGCTTTAAAAAAGGATAGAGAGGAAGGAAGAGATGGGGTGCGAAAAACAAATGTTAGCAGGTATGAATGTGACAGAGTATTGAGTGGAGAGGTTTTCAATGACACATAACACTGTAAGTGTTGTCTCGTTTTGAGAGAACCAGCTTGTGCTCCGCTGTACAGCTATGCTAAATGCTCTGGTGGGAGCTGTCCGTGGTCCTAATTGGACTGCAGCTGGGGATTGCAACTCTAAGAGTCAAAGCAGAGGCAGACTGTTACAGTCAGACTAAACATTTAATGCTCCTTTATTCACTCAGCGCAAAATATGTTTAAAAGCCTTTGTTTGCTGGTCGTTTTTAAAAGCAAACAGTGGAAAAGACGCAATGGGCAGAGCTCGAGGGGAGCTGTCCGTGGTGCTGAAGTGTCACAGCACTGTGGTGTCCACAAGCTGCTCTGAGCGATTTCTTCAAGTCTTCTTAAAACACCTGTTGCCGCTCAGCTGACAAATGCATCATGCTTACATATAGCACTGGACCTCAGCCCTAAGAAATGTAGTTAAAAAGAGACAAGTCTTTTTTTGAGTTTCAAGGGAGCTTGAAACGTCCTCCCTAACGTAATCTCAAACATTACGAAAATTTGTACGTTCAAACAACCAAAGGGGCTAACCAAAACTGAACACATGCGCCAAGCTCCCTCCAATGTGATGAAAAGATTTTTCTGGATGCTTACAAATTCTCATGTTCAGTAGAGCCTTACACCAAGTTGCATCATGGAAATGCATCAGTTTCGTGACATTTTGAGCGTTTTATGAAGTCGAGTGCCATCGACTATCAAAGATTCTGGGTAAGGAAAACATTCATGATGATGAGTTGTTAGTCATAATGTTTGGCTAAAATATGAAAAAGCGTTTCATCTTGAGCGCTTCATTATCTCCAGAGCAGCAACTTCTGAGGTTCTGAGGTGCACATGAATAACCAAATTATTTTTGTCACACTATAAGACAGAATTTCGTTTTAATTCAAATATTTTACTTTTGTCAAGATGTAGACAACATGGGCACAGTAAAAACAGCAATTTAAGAAAGAAAAAGAAAAAACTGGCACATGGGACTGAGAACTTTGAATGGCATAAACGTTAACTGATTATTATATGTGTTTTTACTGTAGCCTATATGGTAAGGTAACTAAGAGTTAACCAGGTTTTCACTGAAGCATTATACATTTTCCCCGTTAAAACTATTTTCATTTAAGAACATTTCGTGCAAGTTAATGCTTACCCTCTTTTCAATCAGCAATTTATCAATATGCAGTGACCATAGAGCCTACATGATGAGCTCAGTCATGCCCCAGTAGCTGAAGAGGCATTAAATTTGCATTTCCTTCCAGCTAGAAAAAATGCCCGTTTTATTTCACCAGTCATAGCTTATGCGCTAACACGAAAACTCTAAAAGGCTTCCAAGATATACTCGGTTTATTAATGAAGCATGAGAGACTCCACTGCCGGTTCTGTGTAAGCGAAGCTATCCTGAAGCTTTAGTGCCGCTCAATGGAAAAGGAGGGAAACTGCTTGACGGTTTCGCGAGCGCTTTACGGACTCGGTCAAAAACGTAGAACATTCTGTTCGTGAAATTACTTATTCGACGTGTTAAAGGTAAACTCATAAAATGTCGAACGGCTCTGTGGATTCGTTTAGAAGCATTTATCATCACGTACCGCCTAACATCAACTCTGAGGAAAACAATGCTGTTGAATCTCTGTAGCGGGAGACTGTTCAAAATGCTGCTGAATTAAAGGGATAGTTCAGTCAAAAAACATATACATATAGCCTATGTATTTATTCATACTTTGCTCACCCTAATGTTGTTCCAAACCTGTGAGACTTTCTTTTCTTGCTTACGTGGAACATAAAAGGAGATGACAGTTAAGGTGTAAAAATTCGTATATCGTGACACTTGATGTTAGCTAAATTTGGGCTTAAAAACAACCAACACTCTGACTACAACTTCTCTTCAAGGTTCATGGATGGATAATTGGTTGGGAATGCCACAATTTCAAGAAACGCAACAAATGATGCTCCCTATGACTTGGCTGTTGGAATGGAAATGTTTTAGGCGTAGGAAACATATCCTATTATGGTCAAATAAATGTTGAAAATAGCGCAGAGTCAAAGACCTGTTTTGTTGGCATGAAACCCCCCTTTCTCTCCAGCCTCCACATACGCCCCCCTTCCTCCCAAACTCACTCATTCACTCTTGGCTCCCACACTCACGAAATCTTGCGCCACACACACATACATTTTTTCGGAAATGGTTCGTCGACATGTTTATTTATTAACCCATTTTTCCCTTAAAAATCAAAGTGCTATGTTCTTGCCCACCCACCAGAAAACCAATATCTTGCTCTGAGGTAGCCTACATGTTATTCAAAGCATAATGCAACATTTATGCTTACATGGGGCAGACCAAGGTTGGCAAGAAATAACACCAAATGCGCCTTGAAAAGTATATACATTTATATACATTCAAGCACAAATAAATGATAAACTTGGCTGCTTTATGTACAACCTTTTCATGTTACTGACTTGTATGTTTCTCTAGTGAGTCTGCTGCTTATATCCATTGATGCCTGGTAGATCCATATCAATGAAACGCATGACCCAACATTAAATGCCATGCGGTTGGCACAGAATTGAAAATGACAGCACTCCATCCACATGTCAGGGGTAAAAGGGTCGTATGTAGCCTCCAAGAGGGTCGCGCGCACGGCAACAGGACCACATGCAGCATAAACGGGAAACTCACCCTTCACCGATGCAGCCAGCAGCCCCATATAGAAGAACAGCACCCCGCTCCAGTGATGCGCCTGTACTCCCACCTTCATTAGCGCAAAAATCCTTATACCATCCAGTTTCCTCGTCCCGTTAAATGTACATCTGCACTCTGTCCTCACGAGTCCCGTTCTGTCAGGATTAAAAGAGGCGCTCATGGTGGGCTTTTTTTTGGCAGGCACGGTTATCAGATGGTTTTAAAAGGAAGATTCACTTGGTGTCGGCGCTGAGAAAAATCCCAGTGCATGGAGACTGGACCCTCGCAGCTGGACTGAACCATCTCAAGCGAGCCGCGGGGTGAGCCGATTCCAATAGACGCGTTCTCTCCTGAAAGCTGAAGAGCGGGTAAAGAGAACTGTATCTGGTCTCTTCGAGCTCACATGAACGTTACAGACGGATAAAGTCTGGAGCCGATTCAAACGGATGATGCGACGTACGCCTGTCCACTCCCCCACGCGCGCGTATAAGTTTAATTTCCAATTAGTAGCCTACAACACTGAAACCACGTTTCTCACAATGAGTCACTATGAAAGGACAGCTAGGATACACTCACTGTCACCGCCCACTCGTGGAAGTTTACAGCCTTCATCATTGTCTGAATCATTTCTAGGCTTGAAAATAATCGTTAAGGGATTTCCACCTCTGGGCTCACCGTTTCAAGACTTAAGCAAATGAAATGAAGAGCGCGACTGCAGTAAGCTCTCTCTCTCTCTCTCTCTCTCCGTCTCCATAGCTCGCTCGCTCCATCACTCTCTCACCTTTGCAAGGTGTGCCAACAACACGAACACTCAAGTTTATAAATGTAAAAATAATAGAGTAAAATAATATAATATAATATAATATAATATAATATAATAAGTGAAAGACTAGCCTGCAATGAAAGAAACGCAATTTACCCCGCGAGGTGAAATCAACATCACTTCAAAAACGACAGAAGATCAAAGTATATCATGCTGTAATTTTGTGTTATGCATTAATTATGCATTTAAAACATATATAGGCTAATGATGAAATATTGCATAGCTATTCCAAAATATTCAAAATAAAGTGATACAGGCTATCGATGAAACTGTAAATTCTGCATATGGTGCTTTATTTAGGCTAATATTTTATTTTGTTTTGTTGGCCACGTATTCACGCGCAAACAGTGTAGTCACTTTCCAATGACATTTGCATCACATGTTTCCCAAAAACATTTTTTTTACCCGGGAAGCGTGGCTTTTTCTCGACTCCTTCAACCCGTTCAGGTGACGTAAATTAATTGTAGCTTTTTGCATAATTGTTTTTGTTTATATTTGAAATTCAATTCTAAACATTCCAAGTAAGACAGACGCAAGCCACAGACAAGAAAATCACGATCAGACGACAACTAAATAATCTTCTTTTCGGGAGGGAAATTTAAAATGTCTACAAGACCGTTTGATGATGATGAGTCATCTAAAACAGACCCTCCACGTTTTTGGGACGCATTAGGGCCATTTCCCAGGTCAATGTGGATTCATCCTCATACACCAGAGGACAGTCTGGACAGAGTCTGCGGTAGAGTACTGATGCGCTCTGTTTTGGCCAGCAAGGGGGTTTGGCCGCATTTACCAGAAAATGCGCATGTGTTTGCGGATGAGAACGGTGGTATCCTGAGCTACACAAGAAGACGTGATGACAGCCTCACACAGTAAGTTGTCTAACTTTTTATATAACACGGGTTTTTACTTCTTCATCTTCTTTTTTCTCCAGTATGTGCTTATTTTGCTTCTAATATTTATTATATGTGTATGTCACAAATAAATGAGTCAAATCTGCTCTGATCAGGCTCTGAGCCGGCTCCAATGCGGCATAAAAGCGTCACACAACAGTCAATATCAAAGGTTCTGATGCTGCTTAGATTCTGAGTAAATGATGCAACATTGTCATTAATATATCATTGGTATTGAGAAATTAACTTTTATTCAACAATGATGCATTAAATTGAGCAAAAGTGACAGTAAAACATGTATAATGTTACAAAAGATTTATATTTCAAATTGATGCTGTTCTTTCTTTCAACATTGATAATATTGAGAAATGCTTCTTGTGCACCAAATTAGCATATTAGAATGATTTCTGAAGGACTGAAGTAATGATGCTGAAAATTTAGCGTTGCCAGCACAGGAATAAATTATATTTTTAAATTATTTTTTAAAGTTATTTCAAATTGTAATAATATTTCACAATATTGCTGTTTTTACTGTATTTTTGATCAAATAAATGCAGGCTTGTGAGCATAAGAGACTTCTTTCAAAAACATTTTTAAAAATATTACCAACCCCAAAGTTTTACATTTATTACATTTCTTTAACAGCAAAGTTTAAAGCTGCACTGATTCTGCATTTAAATAAAGCAGCATCATCTTCACAAAAACCCCTTAAGTCAGTAATAAATTGGACTGAAGATGGGAAAAGTTTTTTACAAACGAAGGAAAGTTAGAGACAGCTTCCCTATTGTGTGAATTACTGCATGCAAAATCTGGCCATGGCAGCCCATGCTAATAGATCTCCCATCTGTCCCCGGTGGTCCGTGGAAACACCTACCCTATCTATTTTAGGTAGACCATGTAGCAATGGGAAGATCTCCTTCTGTTGTTCATTTGAACCTCACAAAGCACTGCACCCATAAGAAAATCATGAAATATTCATACTTGGAGACATGTGCCCCATTTACAGTAGCAACATGCAAAGAAAATTCTCAGAAAGTTCATGTTTGGTTAATGGAAGGCTTGTTTACCTTTTTACATAAACCTATGGTGTGCTTTTAGGGCTTTCAATGCCTTCATCTCCACTACAATCCTTTTTGGCCTGTGAATATTTTCCCAACAGTGTAACTTGCATTCACAATGCACTTGCAGTTTGAAATAATGCATGCTCCTTCTTTTTCAGGAGAGTGGGGCATCCAGCGTTGGACAAGGTCATGTTAATGACTCAGCATAACATGACCCAGTCTCTTCTGAAGGGGCATGTCAATGCCACGTGTCCATGTTTTGCTGATGACAGATACAGCCATGGTCATGAACCTGAGAAGACTAAAGAGATCATAAGCCAGGAGGAGGCTAACAAAAGGAAAACTGAGAAGTTTCTTAAACAAATTCACCTACATAAACAGGCCACACTGAAAGACATCTCTGAGGGGCCCTCAAACGAAGACTTTCCTCCACTTCCCCCTCCTGCCTCACCGCAGGCGGACAGGCCTCCACAGCAAGCCCCCGTCTCCAAAAGTGGCTCCTATAAAGCTACTCTCTTAAAGGAAAAACCAAACATCCAACTGCATAGTGGCAAACCACAGAGGGCTCAAAAACAAAATCAAAAAGAACATCCAATTGTCAAACCTCATGCCTCGGCCAAAACAACCCCAAAGATAAAAACACAAACAGCTCAAGGCCTAATTGTCCAGCCTGGTTCCCCCCAAACAGGAAGTGCATGCAGAGAAAAAGTTGTACTGGAAGGTCAAAGTTCAGTGCAAAGGTGTTCCCATCTACCCATGTTTGCACAATTCCAAAAGACAGAGGAGCAGATAATTCCTAAAGGTCACACATTTAAAGGTAAATGTGGTATTAACATTTGACAAAGTCCGCACCATGCTCATCCACCATGTCTAACTCTAATTCAAAACTAAATCTGAAACCTAATACAAAGTTCTGTCATGAAACTCTGGATGGCACAGGCTGATAGGTCCTTAACTCAATTTGTTAGCGATCACGTCGTTATCTTGTATCTACATAGCGCAACTGATTGGTTGCTGTGGCATCAGCAGCCAATGAGCTTTCTGCTCAACATTCAAATACTTGGCATTGTTTGCTCTGCAGTGTGCTTCAAAAACCCTCCACCTTCCCCAGCTCCACCTGTATAAATCTGCTATTGGAATTATGTCACATGTTATATGTGCAGCATGTGTCAGTGCTGCCCTTACTTTATAAGTAAGATAGTTTCGCAACTAAAAGCTACATAACATTTCTCAGTTGTGAGGTAGTAATGTTGCTGTTATTGAAGCAGTTTATCTTCGCTATTATTAGAGACGCCTCTGCCGAACACTTTTGATAGCACATTCAACGCACATTCAATGGTCGTCAGTTGTTCCTTATACGTAACTTACATTTTAGACAAAATAAAAACAGCTCCAAAAAAAAAATTAAAAATCCACAGCATAACTGTTGCAATACTGCAAAACAGTAATGTTTTGTTCCTGAACGAAGTAGCATTTTTAAACGAATCGGTTGAGTAAATCAGTGTTTCACTTATTAAAACAGTCTTTTTTGTTTGTATGGATCAGTGGCTGTGTTCGAAATCGCCCCCTATACCCTCATTCACTATTCCCTACATTAGTCCCTACATATTCACTTGAGGGAGTGAATGAAAACGAGTGAGCGAATTCAGACACTTGGTGTCGCGGAAGGGCTGCCATTTTTGCATAGTTTGTTGTTGCTGTTTATATAATTATCTGAAACCACTGGCAGCTCCATTAGTAAGATGAAAAGATTAATCTTGAACTCATGGAAACAATATAAAACTTAATTGAACAATTGAATAATCAATTAAAAAGGGATTTATACCTGTATGAAATTACACTGTACCCACATTGGACCAGTGTTTGGAAAATGGATGGATGGAGGATTCAGCTGCGGGTGCCATCTTCTGGTCAGACGCAGGAATTCATTCAGCGCGTGACTCTCACAGTGCATTATGGGTATTCTCTAGACTTTGAGCGCACAGCGGTTGTACACTCGTTATTGCAGTACATTGTGGGATTGAATGAGTGCACTTGATAACACCCACTATTCTTTCAAATACCACTACAAATGTCTGTCCCTTCAAACAGTGCCCTTTTTAAGGGTATATGGGGTGATTTCGGACACAGACGGTCAATTTGAATGAATCGGTTGAATGAATGATTCAAATAACTCAGTCATAAAGACACTTGTCGCCACCTGCTGGTGTAAAAATGTAACTTTGTAGAAAGAATCTCTTGAATATTCTCACCACTAATGGACAAATTCACACTCATGAACACTCAAACCTTAGCACAAAGACATGTACATGTTCACAACACAAATGAAGCATCACACTGCAGCTGTTCTGTGTATGAGAAGGTTAAGCGGAATAATATGTGTGTGTTGGGGGGGGGGGTANGGTAACGCAATGACAAAAGAATTACTAGATACCACCAGAGTCATATCAACCTCCATTCCAACTTATTGTACTGTGCTGCTGTGAGTTGTATATATTGCAAAATGACAAGTTTTTCAGTACAAGTAGTTTTCATCTTACGGACATAAACAGATCTGCTACTCATGTCGGTGTATTGAGTCTAGGTAGTTTATTCCAGGATAGCAATTATAGAAACACCATTTAAGGTAAAGGTTCCATAGCGATAACAATCAACCTCATACCGTCTTGTGGGTTTGGGAGTCTTTGGTAGTGACACTGTATGGCACTGATGTACGACTTGCATTTGCTCAGAGGGAAAGTGTTGTTTTTGTTTGCGAGGATGGCTATGGATGGTGCTCAGTCAACTCTCTCCTCAGGGCACAAAAGGAGCTACTCAAACCCAAAAAGTCACTCATTATTTTGAAAATGAAAAAAAGAAAAAAGAAAAAAAACATAAAGAAAAGCATTGGCCCAAATCAATATATCCATTTCCTCTTGGTAATGGAATCCGTTTGTAATAGCAGTCTAAACACAATCGATTTGCAATCTTCATGTTTTTCTTTCCTCTCTCTCCTGCCGTCTCTCCCCTTCTTTCTCTTTACTTTTTTGCCAATGCTTCTGCATCCTAAAGGGCAAAGGGTACATGCAGATTTGGACACTAATTTATGTAAATTGCATATTGAAGTTCAGTATTTAATTTTAATAAAAATTTAGTTTTTTAAGTTTTAAGTTATGTTTTAAATTTTATGCTCACTAAAAATGACAGTAAAAACAGTAATGTTGTGAAATATATATTAGTAAAATTTTAAATGTCTATTTTAAAATGTTTATTGAAAACTCCAGTCTTCAATGTCACATGATCCTTCAGAAATCATTCTAATATGCTGATTTGCTGCTTAAGAAACATTTCTTATTAATATCAATGTTGAAAACAGTTACTGCTTAAAATTTTTGTGGAAACCATGATACATTTTTTTTTCAGGATTCTTTGATGAATAGAAAGTTCAAAAGAACTGCATTTATTTGAAATAGAAGTCTTTTGTAACATTATAAATGTCTTTACTGTCATTTTTGACCAATTTAAAAGTAAAAATAAATAAATAAATACAATAAAAAAGATTGAATGGTAGTGTATTCATATAAAATAAATAGTGATTTTGCATCACTTTATTATTATTGATTCATTATATGTGCTAACCTTCACTTAAGCATTCAAAGAGACACTGATGTTGACATAGTACTTCCTATGTACATTTTGATTTGGTGTTTTTCCATATGGCATTGAAAATGGCATTTGGATTTGCCTAGTATTCACGTTCCTCATGTGTTAATCCTGTCACCTGTTCTTCCTAAGGTGGATACGTGGAGCTGGGCAGGAGTGCAGATGGTGCCCACATGGCACAGACCCGGGCTGGCAGAAGTACCGGGAGCGTGCAGAATGCAGCTGGCCCTCTTGATAATGCCAAAAGCCATATATACCACAAGGATGCCACTGTCGCAAAGACAAAGGCCACAGGTCCAGGCCCTGGTGAAGATGATTCACTTACCTTAAACCTGTCTCTCATTGTTCATTCTGTTTCTCTCTCAGTTTACTAAGTGTGTTCTCTGTGTTTTTGGTTACAGACATATCCATTCCAGAAAATATGGATGGAATCCAGACTTGGAAGAGCAGTGAAAGGTGTCCCCTACAAAACGCCCCAGTCTTTACAGGCACGGGTCATGGCCCTCAGAGCCTGTGGTTGTTGCCGGCCAACTGTTTCCTGCGGTTTCCTGAGGTACAACTCAAATCTGAGCATTTAACCTGCTGATTTTCAGTTTACTACAATGGTTTTGTAAATTCAGAGAATGTAGGTTGAGGTTATACTGAAGACACATTCTATATATAAATATATATAAATGTGTTAACGATTTTGTAAGCATATTGCGTAGTTGTGCTTGGAGTCAATTGTTTTATTTGTGATATGCAATGAAACATGCCAAATTGTGCAGACATAATTTTTGTCCAGGCTGTCATGAAGAAATTAAATTATGACAAGGAATTATGAACACAAACAAAAACAAGAGAGAACCAAGACAATATGAATAACTGATTAGGTTGTAGACAGTGTATGCTTTTTTCCTAAGCTTTTTGTTTTTCTATTTATTTTTCTTGCATAGTAAAATAAAACCTGTAGCTGTAATTTGGCTTTTTTTTTTTTTACCAAATAATAGGTAGGTAGTCAGATAGGTAGCTTAATCATGTTTAGTGTTTTGTTCTTCCCTCATAGTTTATAAATTCCTCATGTTTTGATGGTTTAATTGAATTTGTAGTGTCATTAAAAACAAATATTCCTTCCGGACATCACTTTTTTTCAGTTGTCGAGAGAGCTCAACATGCTGCAATTGAAGAAACACATAAAGAAACACATTAAAAAAACACCAGCAAATTTAAGAAAACATCAGTTTGACAACACATGTGCTGTATATACTCACAACGCAACCAAATACAGAAGCATGCTACAAATACTCACAACGCAACCAAATACAGAAGCATGCTACAAATACTCACAACGCAACCAAATACAGAAACAGGCTGCAAATACTCACAACGCAACCAAATACAGAAACAGGCTGCAAATACTCACAATGCAACCAAATACAGAAGCATGCTACAAATACTCACAATGCAACCAAACACAGAAACATGCTACAAATACTCACAATGCAACCAAACACAGAAACATGCTACAAATACTCACAATGCAACCAAATACAGAAGCATGCTACAAATACTCACATTGCAACCAAACACAGAAACATGCTACAAATACTCACAATGCAACCAAATACAGAAGCATGCTACAAATACTCACAATGCAACCAAATACAGAAGCATGCTACAAATACTCACAACGCAACCAAATACAGAAACAGGCTGCAAATACTCACAACTCAACCAAATACAGAAACAGGCTGCATGTATTCACAACGCAACCAAATACAGAAACAGGCTGCAAATACTCACAACTCAACCAAATACAGAAACAGGCTGCATATATTCACAACGCAACCAAATACAGAAGCATGCTACAAATACTCACAACGCAACCAAATACAGAAACAGGCTGAAAATACTCACAACGCAACCAAATACAGAAACAGGCTGAAAATACTCACAACGCAACCAAATACAGAAACAGGCTGCATATATTCACAATGCAACCAAACACAGAAACATGCTACAAATACTCACAACGCAACCAATCACAGAAACATGCTACAAATACTCACAATGCAACCAAATACAGAAACGTGCTGCAAATAGCACAAAGCTCAAAGCGCTGCAACTGAAGAAAACACATGCAAACAGAAAAACACCAGCAAATTAAGAAAACATCTCCATCAGTTTGACAAATATCTGCTGCAAGTACTCACTATGCAACCAAATACAGAAACGTGCTGCAAATACTCACAACAAGTGACAAACCTGGCTGGAACATGATCATTGTTCAGTGTCTACTCATCAGTGGTGTTGTTGATGTCCTGAAAGATGAGATTTTTGTTTATTTTACCTGATTGTCAAATTGATGAACAAGTTTTCTTAATTTGCTGGTGTTTTTTCTATTTGCATGTGTTTTCTTCAGTTGCAGCGTGTTGAGCTCTCTCGGCCACTGTATTTTTGGCCACTACTGTAGAATCTTAAAGGGTTCTGTCAGGCGATTCATATATAAAAAAAATGTATTAATTAAACAGCTCATAAACATACTTTATCAAAAGAAGAAAAAAATGTTAAACATGTATTATGCAATCATATAAGACATTACTCCATATATAGAACCTTTTTTGCCTTTAAAATTGAGTCAAAATCCCTAGGGTTCTACATAGAACCCCAGTGAATTTTCTAAGCTTGCATAATCTTATTTTGGTGACTGCATAAACGTATCACTTCTCCTCAAGATGATTAGTTGCATGGATGTGTATGAATGAGTTTGTGTATTAGTAAAGTGAGAGGCATATTAAGATGTTTGTTATTTGCTGCAGCACAGAATTTAGCACAGGGAGAGACTGAGATACCAGTTGGTAACAAAGAACAGGAGGCCAATTAAACTGCCATGTTTGATTCCAGTCCAAGTAGTTAATTGAACATTTGTAGCAAACAGTGACTTAAATGATAGGTCATGCTTGTTATGATTATTATGATTATTCTAAAATGTTTTCCTCTCTAAATGATGTTACATGTTTCTTGAGACTTATAAAGAGTTTAAAGAAACTTTTTTGCTTTGTGACCAGCCCCGAAGAGCATTTACATGAACAGCATGCTTTAAAACCAGGCTGTGTGCTGTTGCTAGGCTACACAGGTTTCTTGTTCTTAGGCAATTAGATTTTTCATCTAGAGATATCAGGAAAACCATTATTTCATCATATAGGCATAATTTTGGACTGGACAATCGCCCTTGTTGAATTTCTCTGTCTTAAATTTTTTATTTGGTTGAAAGGGATGAGATTTCCGATACTGTTAAAATCTGAAATGAAACTGCTTCAGGCACTGGGCTGGTGTTCTCCTATTTAGTTATAGTTCAGTGGAACGATAGAATTGAAGTGCTAGTAAAAGAGAAGGCGGAAGAGATAAAGAGAGAACTTTTCCTTTGAATAAGTTCTAGTTTTCAACTTCTTAATTATGTGTTGACAAGCAGGCAGATGAAGAAGCGTATCATTAACATGCTAAAATGATCATTAAGATGTTGCTAAGCTACTGCCACCGCCAAAAACAGACAACGAATTGATTATTGACAGAACTCATCTACAAGAGAGTTTATTATGCAGTTCGTCTTAATGGTGCAATCTTTCATATAAAATACATGTTAAAATATTATTACATTATTTTGGAATTTTTAGAAATATATTATACCACAACTTCAGTGACCTTCTGTAGTAGGCACATATCTGTATATAGAAGCCAAAATATTAAAGGAGCCCTATTATGCTTGTTTATATTTTCAACTGTCTTTAGTGTGTAATGTTGCTGTTTGAGCACAAAAAAGGTCTGCAAAGTTACAAAGCACAAAGTTACTCCAAAGGGAGTTATTATCTATATCAGTGCGCACTGTTTCTGAACTTCCTGAAACGCCTTCATTGTAGTCTTGAGTTTTCTTCCAGGAACATACACGTCACAATATTCCTCATTTAAAGAAATCCCGCCCAAGTCATATGCAAAAAAAAGGGGGGTCGTGGTCTGGTTGAGTTGTGTTAGTAGTGTGTTGAAACGTAAAAACTTGCGGTTAGGCTTCGTCCGAAAACTTAAGCAGCTGACTTGTTACCTGGCTGCCTTATCAGGCAATTACTTTGCAGGCAGCATTTGCGCACAAAGGTACCTGCGGAAACTGATTTCGGACAGACTTCTGAGACAACGTAACGGTTTAATGATAGAGAGAGACAAAATAGACAAAATAGAGAGAGCTTTGGTGATAACTAGGCAAATACAATAGCAATTTCTCACCAGAAATGACATCAGAAGTGGAAAACGCAGCTGCCTGAATTTTCGGACATAGCCATTATAAGGGGTGTGAAATTTCCGAAACATGCTCGAAGCGGTTAACCAATTACAACACATTAGTCCAGCTGACCAATCAGAGCACATTGTGCTTTTCAGAATGAGGATGTGAAAAATAATGTGCTTTTTGAACATTAAAGCAAGACTTTTAAAAAGGGCATAATATGTCCTCTTTACTGGGTTTTTGCAGCTCACCCAAAAATTATTTGCAGATGAATAAAAAAAATTGTAAAGCTTTTAAAATTATTTGCAGATGAAAAAAAAAGTGGTAAAGCTTTTGGTAACTAAAATTTACCCTTGGGTTTAAATTGGTTCTGCTTATATTGTCTCATCTTTTTCTTTTCATATAGATCAGGGCATTCTAAAAACAAAACTGGCAAAGCTTAAAGTAAATTAGGAGAAAAACTTTGTGACAAACCTTTCCAGACAAAGTCAAAAATGATACAGTGTATGCTTTATATTCCAAAACAGAGCTCCATAATGACCCGACAGAGAGATATGTGTATTTTTATTTAATTGGAGATATAAACAGAGCAGTTCTTGTTTGCCGATCAGTTCTGGTCTCTGTCATCTGCCTTTTATTCAGTATATAGTCTTTAAACACTGCACAGAAAATAGCTAGTTTTTGATGATGTGTGTGAAATTGTGCATAAACTTTTTTTTTTTGTCAGTTCTCATAAATATGTACTCTTTTGAAAAGCCTTCACTGTTTACTACACTATAATTTTGTTATCTCTTCAGTCTGCCTAACCCTATCAGGGCACCATGAAGACATAATGTGCTTAAAACATTTAGCATTAGTATTCAGTTCAAGTCAGTAGATTTTATATTGTACCTAAATGTTTAATGTCATCACTTCATGGATGGCCACTCTTGGGTTTGGTCTGTAATTTTTATCAGTTCTTTTTCTTCTGTAATACTCTAAATGGTTTGCTAATGAACTTCCAGACAAATTGTTTATTTTTATACCTTTTTTGTTTTTCAAAATGAATCAGGAACTTTCAAAGAAGCCTCTTGACACCTCCTTTTTGAAACAGGTTCAAAATACATTATTGTTAGCATGGAGGTTTGATCTATTTCAGTGTATTTTCACATCATCTGCTTAATATATGATGTAGCTATCAGGATAACACTTAATTAAATAACCCAGTTCCCACATTTATTTATGTACCAAGCAAGGCAGCTTCCTCGGAAACATGTCACAGGGTCCAGGTTCCAAACAAGGCATCTGAATATCTCTGCCTGCTGTTATATTGGCATTTTCTTGGCTCTACTCATTGGCCATTGATTTTACTCTCCTTTTCTATATTCTTATTCACTATAATTTATCATCCTCTTGATTTTCCATGCTGTAATCAAACATCTTCACTTTACTCCTTTCAATTCTTCCATATATCTTAACATCCAGGAGCAGTTGCAGCCTAATGGTTAGAGAGTCAGACATATAACCCAAAGGTTGTGTGTTCAAGTCTCAGTACCGGCAGGAAATGTAGGTGGGGGGAGTGAATGAACAGTGCTCTCTTCCAATCTCATTACCCACAACTGAGGTGCCCTTGAGCAAGGCACCTAACCCCCAATTGCTCCCCGGGCGCCACAGCAAAAATGGCTGCCCACTGCTCTGGGTGTGTGTTCAATACTCACTGCAGTGTGTGTGGACTTGGATGGGTGACATGCAGAGTATGGGACACCATACTTGACTTTCACTTTTTACTTTCATCCTTCCCTTCCTTTGCCAGACACATCAAGGAACTTCCAGGCTCCATAAGGTTCCAGGCTCATGTACCCCATTTTTACCCATCCAGCCTTGTACTCACATTTGTGGGTCAATGAAAATAAGAGGACTGACGATATAGAAAAGGATCAATCTTTTAAACAAGAAGAAGAAGAAGAAAAAAAACATGTGCCAAGTATTTAAAAATGCACACTCTGTATTTCTGTTGTTGGTTTCATATGTGTTTTAATTAAGCTTACTGGAAGGGTTAATATTATGATTATTTTCGTCAGCTACCACTCGTTGGATCTACAATTCTGTCCATTTAAATCAGACACAGAGAAAAAGGAAAGAGAGAGATACTGTATGCGTGAAGTAGGCCTACTTGCGTCTAGCAGCAACGAAGATGTGTGTGAGTTTAATTACTACAGTTCAAAAACATCGAAGTTTCCACGTCCTTGCTAAGTAATGTAATGTAGCAATTCAGTAGCGAAGTTAATTTATTAATAAAAGTCGTGGGGCGGTGTTAACAACAAGTTTGTGTGCTCCTCTTTCTGTGTGTGTGCAGCTCGATCTTCGTTCTCTGTGAAAAGCAACGTATTAGTATAGAACGGTGATTAAACTGACTTGAAAATGTACAGTATGGGCCCTATTATACACCCTGCGCAATGCAACATCAGGTGCGAAGCAAGTGTTTTATGTATGACTCAGTTTTCATTTTCACGTTAAGCACCACATTGTTTAAATAGCAAATGCACTCGCTCCCATCCGTTTGTTCAGACGCATTGTTGACGCATTGCTATTCTGAGGCAACTGAAAACGATTGCGCCATTGACCAACAAACACCTGGTCTAATGTCAATGGCGTAATATTTTATTTATTTATTTTTTGTTATTTAAAGGGCGCGTTAGTAATAGTTTAAATGTAATAGAGTGCAAGAATCTTTTCCATTAATTTCTCCCATAGGGATTTAAAAAAAACAAAAAACTTTAAAGCGTTATAAGCCATGAATCAAGCCAACCAGCTACGAGGTGAATCATAACTTACAAACTTTGATTTAAAGCAAAAAAGTATTTGAAAATCAGACAAAAATACAAAGGTACAAGACTATGTACTTTATTACTTTAGTGAGGGAAAGAACTACAATCCCATGAAGCACTGCGAACAGCATAATCGAATTAAAAATGACGGAGAAATAAAAAAACTACAAATTAAAAAATTTTGATTATGCATAAACAATGTATTTTACGTTTATTGCAAAATATGCAAATATTTTTAAATATTTAAATATTTTGAGAGTGTAATTATTGTACGTCATTCTCAGTGCTTATTTGGAGTGGGCGGGGCTAAAGAGATCTTTTGGTGCGTTTTGCTTGTTTTGACTTTCTGATTGGTGGAATTTTTGTGTACAGCATCATTTTCACCACAAATTCCGTTGTTAGACATGATTAATTTAAAACTAAGATGAAATAATGCAGGCTGATGGCTTCAACAGAAGCAAATGCTATCAGTTACCAACCTCATAGCTCATAGGTTGTCTTTAAAGGTTAATAAGTTATTGTTGAAAATAAATTTGCCTATGGAGAAAATGAATGGAGTTTTTACTTCTGGAACCAGCCTGTTGCACTCTATGACTCAAAAACATATGTGACTTACAAAACCAAAAACATATTTTCGTTTCACCTTGAATACATTTAAGTGTTTACAACTTAATCATTATTTATTTTATTTTTTTAAAGATATTTCTCAAGGTAAAAGTGTAAAGTGTTTTTTATTTTTTATTTATTTTTTTATTTTTTGAAAAGCTTTATTTATTTATTTAGGCTAGTTGAACACATGATATTTTATTAAACTTTATCAAAAAATAAATAAATAAATAAAATTCTGAAAAATCTGAGAGAGACATATTGATCCATACATTAAGCAGTTTGGAATAAACTTTTGAAGAAATTTTTTTTTGGTTCTTATATATATATATATATATATACACTACCGTTCAAAAGTTTGGGATCTGTATGATTTTTTATGTTTTTAAAATAAGTTTCGTCTGCTAACCAAGACTGCATTTATTTAATTAAAAATACAGTAAAAACAGGAATATTTTGAAATATTATTACAATGTTTTAAAATGTAATTTATTCTTGTGTTGGCAAAGCTGAATTTTCAGCATCATTACTCCAGTCTTCAGTGTCACATGATCCTTCAGAAATCATTCTAATAAGCTGATCTGCTGCTCAAGAAACATTTATTGTGTACAATTGTACAAAATATTTGTGTACCATATTTTTTTTCAGGATTTTTTGATGAATAGAAAGTTCAAAAGAACAGCATTTATTTGAAATATAATCTTTTGTAACATTATAAATGTCTTTACTGTCTTTACTTAAATGATTTAATGCATCCCTGCTGAATAAAAGTATTCATTTCTTTAAATTATTAAAAAAATTCTTACTGTCCCCAAACTTTTGAACGGTAGTGTATAATGTTACAAAAGCTTTGTATTTCAGATAAATGCTGTTCTTTTGAACTTTTTATTAATCAAGGAATCCTGAAAAAAAAGTACACAACTGTTTTCAACATTGATAATAATCAGAAATGTTTCTCGAGCAGCAAATCTGATATTAGAATGATTTATGTAGGATCATGTGACACTGAAGACTGGAGTGATGATGCTGAAAATATTGAAATGGCTTATGTTTCAATTATTTTAAATTGTAATAACATTTCACAATATTCCTGTTTTTACTGTATTTTTAATTAAATAAATGCAGTCTTGGTTAGCAGACGAAACTTCTTTTAAAAACATTAAAAATCTTACCGATCCCAAACTTTTGAACGGTAGTGTATATGTATACCACATCAAAAAATTCTTCATCAAAAATGTATTCCAAACTGCTTAATGTATTTTTGTAAAAAAAAACAAAAAAAAAAAAAACACCTTCACGTCACTGACCCTATGTGCCAATAGTTCTGTTAGACAAGCGGTCGGTGTGCTATTGTTTTACTTTGTGTGACAACTGCAAAGTTACACTGCATTCCTAAAATACTCTGCTGTCACAAGAATGGCATCTTAACGTCTCAAACCCTTCACAACCTTACCTTACGGAACAATGGTCACGGATGTGAGGATGAATAGATTTGGAAGACAGAAGTGAAGGACAGACAGATGAACATTAGGGTGCATGTGTGCGCGTCCGTGTCTGCGCGAGCGTTCGCGGCACAGTACCGGCTGAAGCACATATAACCTGCGCTGCGAGGGGAACTAATTGAATATGGGAGATGCTATTTGTATGACTGTCTCTGGTGATGGATGCCCCTCATAAGAGCCTTGAAATTTGAGATCATTCTTCAATCTTCAATCTTTAGTTATCTGCACTTGCTTCCTCTTTCATTCCCTGCAAGCGTTTTGTACCATTTGTTTTCACTCTCCCTTTATCATAGTTCACGTTTTATCATGTGATCATTAATCACATGCTGACGATGACATGACTGGAACACGAACACTTGTTTCTGTCCTCCAATGGCATGCAAGGATGCAATAAGGGCAGAGGTGAGAATTAACAGTGCATTATGGGAAGACTGCCCAGAAGCCTTTTGGGAGGACACAATAATTGTGGACACCTCTGCCCTAAGCACCTGCGGAGGTGTGTACGACCAGCTGTGTCGTGGCCTTGGAGGCTGGTGGCTGTCTGAATGAATCAGCACTTTGCAGTAATCTGATGGTATTTAGTAAGGCTTGGCTGATAGTAGTTAAGTCACACTGGTTATTGTGAATTATGAACCCCTTTCTTTGAATCACACACAGCCATTTGTATTCATAATTTGCATTCATTCATCATACCTTAAACTTTGTGGGCTGTGTAAGTACTTAGGTGTGTGTGTGACTGAGAGTCTCTGTGGGTGTGTATGTACTTGGTTTATAAAGATATATTATCTGGATGTAAAAAGAGGTGAAGGGAAGATTGGGGTAAAAGTCATTTGGACTCTTAAAGAAGATATTTTTATCAAGTTCAATCCTTGTGACACATTTTTAATAGATCTCCAAGTATGGGTGTTCATTAAGACGTTTTGGCCCTGAGGACTTTTTAAGAAAATACAGTCTTAAAACATTATTTTAATTTATCCATTACCAATATTCAACAGTGTATATATAATACACACCAGGGTTATTATTATAACTGAAACTAAAACTAAAACCAAAACCATAAAATGACCCATTTTTGTTACTTAAAATAGATAAATGATAAATAAAAATAAAATATAAAAAAAAAAACGTAAAACTTATTTGATTTCAGCTAGATGTTAAGGCAACATTTCCCATTTCATTTTGTTTAACTTAAAAACTTAACTTAAAAAACTAACTCTGAAATAAAAAATGATAAAAAACTATATAGACATATTTAAAAAAAACCACAAAAAAAAAACTTCAACTGAAATTAGAATGAAAACATATAAACAAAGTCTAATTCAAAATATTAATAAAAACTATAATAGTATCTCAGTTATACAAAAATAACACTGGTATATGCAGTGCAATAAGGTATATATTTTTTCTGAAAATGATTAAAATATGCTCTATATATATATATACATATACAGCATAAAAGACTAAATTGTTTGGTGGAAAATAGTGCCTCAATGTCATGAATTTTGAAAAAAATCCTTTAAATAATTTTCACACAATAAATATTGAAATGGCTTATGTTTCAATGTTTGTTTAGATTATCATAGTTTTAAACAGTAAATAATTAATGTTTTTATTATGAATTTTCATCATTTAAGGTAGAAAGTTTGAATCTGGGACAACATAAAGGACATTTGAAAAGTTGCAAGAAATAAATTATAAAGGCTCGATAAAAGTTTCCAAACTGTTTAATGTGCCCTTAATATACCAATAATAATAATAATAATAATTGCAGTAGAAAAATCAAGCCCTGTAACATGTCTGAAGTGTAAGAAACAACCATATATAGTTGTTATGTAGGTGGGAACAGGACATTTTCCGGTAACGCTTTATTTCAGTGTCATTGTTACGCATGTTACATGTATTTACTGTAGTAATAACTAGAAATTATGCATAATTACGTACAATTATCCCTAAACCAAACCCTAACCCTATAGTAAGTACATGTAATTAATTGATATTTCTCAGTACTTAAATGTATAATTACACTGTAATACTGAAATAAAGTGAAATCCATTTTCCTTACTATAAAGTGTTACATTAAATGACCTGTGCATGAAACGATCTGTGCATCCCTATTCAAGAAGAACATGATTATGACTTGCTATAAGACTATGAAGCGTAGCAGTGGTCATAACTGGCTCTAGCGCTCATTCCCTTTCTTTACAAATGCTCAAGATGGCAGAAAGGTTAAGGCCTGCTGTTTCTGGCCTCCCTGAAATGGCAATCAAAACAGCAAGTTTTCAACAGTTGCAGGTAAACACAGATTTAAAATAAATATGTTTGCACTTTCCACTGCCTCTGAACCTGTGTGCGTACAGCTGAATAATTTATGAACGGATCTGATTTTGTGCAGGGTGAATCCTGTTTTTTTGAGAAAAACAGATACAAAGGAGTGTCTGTGTGAGTCTCAGATCAGCTGTGGAGTAACAGCTGAAGTGTTAGATGCTCTAACAACGGGAAGTAAATGTATTACCTCAACGACACTGTCACATTCATGTGAATACAATATATGGCTCTCATGATATTTATGAGATGGGGAAACTAAAAGGGAGGTACAGGCTGCTTTAGATCAAGCCCCTTTGATGTCATGTCACGACTGTGAATCTGTGGTCTTATACATCTGAGGCACCAAGAAAAAAAGAAAATGAACGTCTTCTCTCACATAGATGGGAAACAGAAAGGAGGTTATCTTATCTTTATGCTTATTTTACTGAAACATTGACACTGTTTGGATGAAAACCAGAAAATTGGTGAGAGATTGTTTCAGAGAGTAGTTAGAAGTACTTTGTTTGATGTAAATATTCATGTTCCCCCCCCATTGTTATACAAACCAGATGAACTCCAAAACAACATCACAATCTTTTAAATCTACTGAAAATTGTACTTTAATTTAACCCTCATATTCAGTGGGAGATCCCAAGGCCATTTAATAGCTCACGGAACTCAGTGAGCTTTCGGAAATCAGATCTTCAGCGCTGCGACACATTTAAACGCCTCTTATTGGCTGTTGCACTCAATGCTCAACACTACAAAAGCACATTGTTAGTAGTACCTTTGATGCAAAGGGCAAACACGTAAATATAATGCTGTAATATGTACCTTTCATGATTAGGTAATCGCAGCAGCTGTAATCGTATTCAAAATCATTTTTTTGATTAATTGTTAAGCTCTATTGGCTACGTCTACATTAATCTGGATACATTTGAAAAGGGTGTTTTCGTTTCAAAACGCTCTCCGTTTTCAAACGTTTTCCAAAAGTTTCTCATCCACACTGAAATGTCAGAAAATTATAAATTCATCATACTACGCACACTGTAAAAATTATTTTCATGATTTGTTATCACATTTTTTCTTTTGTCAAATCAACTTGAATACTTAATGTGGTTCAGATAACATAATATTTAGAGTTTCTGTTGATTAAACCAATCGTCTTCATTGTATTAACTCAAATTTTTAATTTCAATGAACTCACATTTTTAAGGCAACAAGGTAACTTACTTTTTTAAGTTAAACCAACAATTCTTTTTTACAGTGCATGTGTAAAACCTCATAAAAGCTTACTGAGATGATACAAACGAAACAGACATAATAAAGTTTTCATGCTATGCAGTCCACACTACAACGCGAAAATGCCATTTTCAAAATTAATTCACTTGGGAAAACGTTTTCAAAAAGCTCCATTATCACAGGACAAAAACCGCGCACACGCTTTACTAAGTAGTTCCTCGATTAACTAAATCATGCGCATGATTTACTATTTCGTAAATCACGAAATAGTATTAGTATGTCATGCACACGATTTATAAATTGAGAGAACGACTTAGTAAAGCGTGCGCACGATTTAGCCTACAATTTTTTTCCTGCATGTCATGTGCGGGGCTCCGTAAAGGCCTATGAGAAAGACAAGGTAACAAAACATTCAGGACTTTAACATTTGGGGCTTAAAGGGATAGTTCACCCAAAAATTATGTCATTAATTACTCACCCTCATGTCATTCCAAACCCATAAGACTTTCATTCATCTTCAGAACACAAATGAAGATCTTTTTGATGAAATTTGAGAGCTTTCTGTCCCTCCATATACAGCTATGCAACTACCACTTTGACGCTTCAAAAAGCTCATGAAGAGATTGTAAAACTAATCCATATGAATTGAGCAGTTTAGTCAAAATTTTCTGAAGAGACTTGATCACTTTACATGATGAACAGATTGAATTTAGGCTTATATTCACATAAACATGCATCAACTCACACAACTGTTGTGGTAAACGGAAGCTCAAACATGTTTGATTGACACGCGTGTGAGAACCAATGAGGTTCATTCTCGTGTGAGCGGTTTTGTTCTGGCGCTTCAAGCAGGTTCGGTTGAACTTCTGTTTATGTTCACTGATCAATGTTTGTATGGGAATAAAAGCCTAAATTCAATCTGTTCATCATATAAAGCAATAGTGTATCTTCAGAAAATTTGGACTAAACTGCTTAATTTGTATGGATTAGTTTTACAATCTCTTTCTGAACTTTTTGAAGCATCAAAGTTGTAGCTGTGTAGCTGTTTATGAAGCTCTAAGATTTCATCAAAAAGATCTTCATTTGTGTTTTCCGAAGATGAAAATCTTATGGTTTTGGAACGACATGAGGGTTAGTAATTAATGACAGAAATTTCATTTTTGGGTGAACCAACCCTTTAAGCCCCCTTAGCCCACCCCTAGCGCTGCCCCTGATGCCACGTTATTGACATCTTCTGCTTATTCATTGTACAGGTGTTTCCCATGAATATGGTTGTCAACCCCCTATTTCCCTCCAATCTTCTGCCTGCCCCAGGATTTGGCCTCAATCCATACTATATTGTTGGAGGCTTTTCGTTGTGGTCTTATCAACATGGAAACTGGTAAGAATGCTGTTTCACACCAATTGTAATGTCACCTCCCATTGCTAGGAAAATTAACATTTAGCTCTAATGAACTTTGATGAACTAACACCTCTTATTAATAATCTCCAAAACAATAATTACACTGGCACAATTTATTTGTGATATTTTATTTATTTAAAGGATTAGTTCACTTTCAAATGAAAATTTCCTGATAATTTATTCACCCCATGTCATCCAAGATGTTCATGTCTTTCTCTCTTCAGTCGAAAAGAAATGAAGGTTTTTGATGAAAACATTCCAGGATTTTTCTCCATATAGTGGACTTCAATGGACCCCAAACGGTTGAAGGTCAAAATTACAGTTTCAGTGCAGCTTCAAAGCATTTTACGCAATGCCAGACGAGGAATAAGGGCCTTATCTAAAGAAACCATTGCTCATTTTCTAAAAAAAAATTAAAATTGTATACGTTTTAATCATAAATTCTTATCTTGAACTAGATTTGTCATATACAATATGCTAGTGCAAGTATATAACAATTAGTTCAAACTTTGACCTGTGGAGGGCAGTAATACATTTGGCAGTGTCTACACTGCCTGAATTATAATAGAGAAGAAGAAGAGAGCTAGCTCAAGATAAGCATTTATGGTTAAAACATATATAATTTTACATTTTTTTTTAGAAAATGAGCTATGGTTTCTCTAGATAAGACCCTTATTCCTCGTCTGGGATCATGTAGAATGTTTTAAAGCTGTAATGAAACTGTAATTTTGACCTTCAACTGTTTGGGCTCCATTGAAGTCCACTATATGGAGAAAAATCCTGGAATGTTTTCATCAAAAACCTTAATTTCTTTTCGACTGAAGAAAGAAGGACATGGACATCTTGGATGACATGGGGATGAGTAAATTATCAGGAAATTTTCATTTGAAAGTGAACTAATCCTTTAATGTTAATGTTAATGTGTTGTATTGTGTTGTTTCCTTAATAATCACACTATTGATTGGAAGCTAAAGGTCAATAGGGCAGATTTTACCCAGAGCGCAAATTGAGCAGGCTTAAGTAAAAGATATGACATGTATTGCCCCGCAATATTAAAAGCTTATGAGGATCAGATTTAATAATATTGATGTCACTGCTGAATAGAAACCATAATTACAGGCATTCAAACCATAATGACATCTATCACTTTAATATTTTGTTTATCCAACACACCTCTATTGTTGAATTAACATTAATTCTCCCTCTTATCTTATACCCGCAGTGTCATTTTTTTCCAAGCAATATAAATCCGTCAGCAGCTGGCAGACGGCGCTTCACATGCACAGAGAACGGTAAGGTTGATTTGCTCTGTTCTTTAAGGGGGAAAATTGTAGCACGGTCTGCACCAGTGAGAAGGTGAGGTGAAGTGTGCTACATCATATTTCACGGGTCATCTGAGCTCCACAATGAAGTCCCCGCCAAGCAAAAACACACTTGCTCAAGTATGAGAATGCGCACGGTGACGTTCGTAACCTTCCATTGTCTTTTTTTAAGTGTGACTGCAGGCTAATTCCATTCGCGAGATGCGCCGCGTTGTGAATGACACATGCAATTATGTAGCTTTTAAAGCCTTTCAACTCAGCACTTATGCGCTTGTCCAAGGTAAAAATTCCTAATTCTGCTTGTTCAGAGATGAAAGCCGTTTAAAATGCTCTGCCGCTGAGTTGCTATGGGCTTGCAATTAAAGATAATAAGACAACATTTTAGGGGAAACGTCGTTGTTGTGCCAAAAAAGTGAGTCATGTTTTCTTTTTTACACTAACATTCTAGAATTAAAAGTCAACAAAAATTTACTGTAAAAAGCTATTAAATGGATGGTTCACCCAAAAATGAAAATTCTGTCATTTACTCACCCTCATGTTGTTCTAAACCTGTATGAATTTCTTTCTTCTGCTGAACACAAAAGAAGATATTTGGAAGAATGTTGGTAACCAAACAGTTGATGGTTCCCATTGACCTCCATAGTATTATTTTTTTTTCATTCTATGAAAGTCAATGGGGCCCGTCAACTGTTTGGTTAAGAAGATGAAGATGAAGATGAAGAGACATGTGGCCAGGTATGGTGACCCATACTCGGAATTTGTGCTCTGCATTTAACCCATCCAAGTGCACACACACAGCAGTGAACACACACACCGTGAACACACACCCGGAGCAGTGGGCAGCCATTGCTGCGGCGCCCGGGGAGCAGTTGGGGGTACGGTGCCTTGCTCAAGGGTCTCACCTCAGTCGTGGTATTGAGGGTGGGGAGAGCGCTGGACATTCACTCCCCTCACCGACAATCCCTGCCGGACCTGAGATTCGAACCCATGACGTTTGGGTTACAAGTCCGACTCTCTATCCATTAGGCCACGACTGCCCCTGTTACCCATATTCTTCAAAATGTCTTCTGTTGTGTTCATCAGAAGAAAGAAATTCAGACAGGTTTGGAACAACTTGAGGGTGAGTTTTCATTTTTAGGTGAACTATCACTTTAACCTGAAATTGAGTGCTCACTGAAGGTAAAAGCTACAAATCAACATACTTGGAATAATATCAAGATGGCCATGAAAACAGTCATCTTTTGTCATCTTATCCCCAAACTTTTATATAACTACTTTCTTTGTCAGTCTCAGCAATCAAGGTTGACTCACTTGAGCACGGCAAGAATGACCCTCTTATCAATGATAGCATGCACGAATCCCTCAGTTTATGTGTTTGGCTTGTCAAAGACCATTTTTTTCTTTGACATACAGAAATACTATAGCTTTGTGTCCATAGAAGTTGAGTTCAGGCTGAACTTCAGAACTTTTCAGCCAGACTCCAGAGAGACCATCACTCTACGATGCGGCGAGAAAGCACAAAAGGAATTTTGACAAGGCCAAATCAGGATGAGAAAAAAATGAGATACACCACAGAAAAATAAGATGAAAGGAAAACACAAGATGTTGGTTGATATCTTTATGCTGCTGCATTGCTTCAGTATGCTTCAATATGCCGTACAGTATGTGGTCCTGATTATTACGCCAGTGAGGAACACAAGAGCCTGTCTATCATCATCAGTTTTATGATGAGTCACTACCAATGAGATTTCTGCCTCTTCATGGCATCTGCTGCCAAGTGCTGCATCTGTGATTTCACATTTTTGGGCTGCATTATAAAGCTGTAAATGTCCTTTCAACAGGCAGCCATAGAATGAGAATGATTACACTGCCAACAATTAGTCACTAGTGATTATCTGGAATCAGTTACAGTAATTATTACAATAGCAATTATATTATGCAGGATCAGGGTGGGCTTTTTGGAGCAGGCTAGTGGGGGTAATGATCCAGGGGCCTTGGACTGCCCAGGGGCTCAGCAGTTGAAAATTAGGACAACTAAAGCCCCGGGCCCCTTGGCACATACAGCACTAACCGATTATGACCCTTGGCCCTGCGGACCCTTTCCACATACTTTACTATTCAAATGTTTAAAATATCATAAATACATTTTTTTTTTTTTTACATTTATTCACTTATCAAATGGCTTTATCCAAAATATTATAAATATGTGTCAAATATAATCAGGATTAANTTATGTGAAGTTGACACAAGCTGATTGTTTCTATTTTTTCTACCCAACATTAAGAGCACCGAACCTGAAAAAATATTAAACTATAATGAAAATATTGAACTATAAATAAAATAATTCTTGTGACAGTAATACCTTTAAATCTCAAGGTTTTTGACCAGTCATTCAAAAGTGAAATGAAACAGTAATAATGTACATATTAATGTTTATTATTATTATTAT
>RJVU01057109.1:10928586-10944304 GCA_003731715.1 Anabarilius grahami
TGTCATTATAGTACATTTAAATAATACAAAAATGAAATATTATTATTATTATTTCATTTTTTATTATTTAAATCTATTAATAATGACACAAAAACATATACATATATATATTATTACTAATATCACAATTATTATTATTACAAATAATAATAATAATAATAATGGTCCCACTTTGTATTAGGTGGCCTTAACTACTATGTACTTACATTTAAATTAATAATTTGATACAATGCACTTATTGTGTACATACATGTTTTTACATTGTACTTATATTTTAAAAAATCTGAGAGCATGTAATTACATCTGTAATTCATTTCTGTAATATATCTATAATTACACTGTTGACCCACCCTTAAACCTACCCATACCACCAAACCCGTCCTAACCTTACCCGTATTACACCTCAATAGCAGCAAATTTTTTGCAATACAATATGAACACAATAAGTACATTATACTTATTTTTTTCATGTAACTACATAGTACTTAAGGACACCTAATATAAAGTGGGCCCATAATAATAATAATAATAATAATATTTCATAATATACAATTTTTTCCCTGAAGTTTTCTCGGCAACTACCTTTGAAATACTTTTATTGGCGGGGGTCTACAAAATGGTGTGCCCACAATGTGGCTCTGAGTATAACATCATGTCACAATGGGAATCATTGTAGCATCTTTTCAGACTAAGTGCCCTTTTGGACTTTCCTTTTGTGAGTTTCATCTGAACTAAAATTTCATCATCATGCACTCAAAACTTGATCGCTCCATCTGCAGCAGGGACGCTAATAACCTGGAGCGCAGATGCGCACCTGAACAGCGGCCGTGACGAGCTGAGCATGCGATCAATCAATAATACAGCGCCCTTGCAGTACTGCTCAGATCATCTTCCCCCTGCCCTCCAGTGTCTGAAATATTTAAAGCGCTTGACATCAAATGAATACATTAATTTTAATTGTGCACATCTCAGCTCTCGATCAATGCAAGCTGCAAGATCCAGTAAGGGACGTTGCTTGATCCAGTAAGAGACGTTGCTTTTCTCTGCATATTGTAGAAAGGCTTGTAAATAACACACACTCATACACTACATTACCACATGTTGCTTTGACCTCTTTAGGCTGGATGCCAGTACACACCTCCAAATGAAACAAAGTTTACTTGCACTCTCCATCTGGGATTGTTAGATTTTAGGAGTCTCTAGCCTCATATAAAATCTATAAACAAGTTACACTGCATCAGAGCATGCTAGTTTACAACTTCATGATGCACCTTCTCTTTTTAAAAGTTTGATTGATTTAGAGAAGATACATTGGGATCCACAAATCTGAGACCACTAGTAAAAATGCGTCTGTTTTGCAGTCAAATTGAAAAATGAACATGAATTTTAGAATGCCTTAGTATTTAGTTTGATTTTATTCATAATTGAAATCCTTGAACTGTTTATTTTTAAATGTTTTAAACTCCAGATTTTCAGACTTTTGGACCTCACTGTAAATTTAATGCATTTTTTTTGGCAGTTAAAGGGATACTTCACCCAAAAATGAAACTTCTGTCAGCATTTACTCCCGAAACAGATCTCGCCCCCTATTGACTACCATATTAAGAGAAAAGAAAATACTGTTGGAGTCAATGGGAGGCGAGATCTGCTTGGTTACAAACATTCTTCCAGATATCTTCTTTTGTGTTCAGCAGAACAATTAAATGTATACAGGTTTGGAACAACTTGAGGGTGAGTAATTGCTGACAAAATTTTCATTTTTGGGTGAACTATCCCTTTAATTTACATCTTCAACCTTGAGTCCCATCTATTGTGCCTAAGAATTATTTAAAAGTAAAATCTTAAAACAGAAGTGCAGTTCTTGAAGTAATTCCTTCTTGTTTCTCATTGCAGTTCCTCCAGGGTTCACAGCAGTAGATGTCTTCAAATTGTTCTGACCACCTGTTTTGTTCCCTCTTTTTGTTGTTTTTGGCTTTTCATCTGTTACTGTTTCTCTAAATAATAACTTGTCATGTACTCCATATTGTATATGGGCAGTTTTTAATAAAGCAGATACCTTAGATAAAATGTGTTTGGTGTCCATTTTATATTTAAACAGGCTTTTGTATCTGAAGGCTGTAATTTGTAGGTCTGCCACATATACAACAAAGCTATTACATCAAGGTAATTCATTGGGAGAAAACAAGGTGAAATAAAACATAAAAACAGACTTTGGGAAAAAAAGATAAAAGAATATGTCAATTGCAGACTCAATACAGATGTTATTAAAAAGCCTAAGTAATATAATATGCATCTAAATCATTACATTTTCACCACTGTGGAATATAATGCATATTTTATCATGCAGATGAAATATTAAAGATGCACATGATTTGATATTCGCTTCCTAGGGATTTTTCCTGTCTACTTGCAACAAAGTTCCTTTCTAATTTTTGTTATTTGTTTATGTTTCTCTTTGATCAAGTGTCCTGGATTACAAAAACGGAACATAAGATCATTATTACCTAGGCTTTAGGTGCCAAACTCATTTATTTAAACAATATCTCACAGTTTAGAATGCAGTTGTTCACTAATATCAGTACAGCTGTTAAAGGGTTAGTTCACCCCAAAATTAAATTTCTGTGATTAAGTACTCACCCTCATGTCGTTCAACACCCGTAGGACCCTCGTTCATCTTCGGAACACGAGTTAAGGTATTTTGATGAAATCCGAAAGGTTTTTTTATCCTCTATTGAAAGCAACAAAATTACCACATTCAAGGTCCAGAAAAGTAGTAAAAACGTTGTTAAAATAGTCAACGTGACTACAGTGGTTCAACCTTAATATTACGGAAGCTCTGCAATGTAAATAGCAGAATGACGGGAGAGACAAATTTGTTGAATCAAGTTGTTATTTTTGTTTTGTTTTTATGCACAAAACGTATTCTCATCGCTTCATAATATTAAGGTTGAACCACTGAACTCACATTTAAAACCTATGGAGCCCCACACATGACATGCAGACAAAAAATATCTTGTGGCCACAAATTAAGAATTTACTTATTTACACGATTTATTCATCTTGAAATATTGCTGACAATAACAACAAAAAATCTTATGTTTACTTAAAAAAAAGATTTCACAGCAAAACGCAAACTTGATCATTTAGAGGCCTTAGAAATGTGTGTATCAAATATGATAGAGTAGGCTTTATGCAGTTAAAAGAAGATCCATTTGTTCACATTCCACTGCCTGCGTCTCGCATTTTTCAACGCAAAAATGCATTATGTGTGAATGGCCGCTTAAAACGTTGCTTGACAAATCACATTTGAATACCAGAACTCATTTAAATGGCAGCTATAGCATCCTGACTTGTTTTAAAGCATGCCAAAATCGCTTTTACACACTTTGTATGTGCGTTGCACAAGATCAAGTGTGATGGTGTTTTCAAATAAAACATATACATAGATTTTCAGTGAAAATGAATAATTGTTTAAAACCTTGAGGGTAATCTCACCATGGAAACTGCACGTTCACAATTATCCAAAGGATGACTTCTTACCAATATAGTCATTTCTTCAGGCACACTTTGTAGGAGGGGGCAGAGGCAAAGCCTGAGAGAGTAAGAGATGAAGAGAAAGGGAGAAAAAAATAAGAGTGATGTGTTTTGGCCTGTATGCCTTTATCAGCATTGCCCACTCAGTATCCCTGGCTCCTGCGGCCTCATAAAAGCATTAGATGGTGTGAGTGAAAATATGTGTGTTAGGCTCCGCTCTTTTCAATCATAACTCATCAGAGATCGGCCTCAAAAACAAGAACAAGAGCAAGCGTGCGGTGCAGAGAAAAGAGCGGGGATGGACAGGCTCGGGGAGAGAGAGCGGGCTGAGGTGAATAACTTGAGACTGTAGAGAGCATTCAATTAAGACCTGAACTGCAGGCTTCATTAAGCGTGAGGAGGCAATGAAAATGACCATCCATCAAAGCGAAGTGCTGGGGCCAAGGCAGCCTGCAGATACAGCCTCTCTGATATGCTTTTATGACAGTTCAGTGCGGCCAGCTCCCAGAATGCACAGTGGAGTACAGTGCCGCCTCACTGCTCTTCAACATGGACTCTCTCTCGTTCTCATGTTTACACAGTTATTATCCTTTTTTTATTTTTTATTTTATTTTTTAAAGCAGCAGTTGACCCAAAGAGAGAAAAAAATAGCCTTTACTCACCTTAATTTTATTTCAAACCCATACACTCTTAGGCAGAACCTGACTTCACAAAGTGCAACATGTTCCTGGATCAACATCTTTGAACAACATTCCAAACAACCAGTCAGATTTGAGGGACAAGTTTACAGTTTATGTAAAGTTTAGGCTTACAACCAGGGTTAGATGCTTCTACATCAATGTTGTTCACCTACACAGCAAAATCCCCAGAGTTAAACCAACTCTGCTCAGAGAACATATGGTCCCTCTCTACATAGAGTTAAAATAACACTGAAGCAGAGTTAAAGTTAATGAGATACTATGCTGTTTGTGGAGTTGTTTAATCAGATCTTGAGTGATTTAATGTCTTTTATCTTCAGTTGATTTCATCTAAGGTTGTGGCTAGAAGTCATTTGTAGTTATTGTGTTTCTCTTCAGTGAGTCTGCTTGTTAACAGCAGGTGTTCATCACTAATGCTCAATCATAACTTAATTAATCACTTAATTATCTCATTAACTTTAACTCTGCTTCAGTGTTACTTTAATACTATATAGAAAGGGACCATATGTAATCTGAGCAGAGTTGATTTAACTCTGGAGATTTTGCTGTGTATCATTTCCCTCTGATTTTAGAGATAAGTTATGGGTAAGTTTCGGTTTAGGGGTAGATTTAAGGTTAGGATTAAATTTTCGAACAGGAAAGTTGTTCCAGGATCAACAAAATATGTTGCCCCAGGAACTCGTCTAATCACACTTGGCAGGTTTGGTTAGATTAAAGTGAATTCTAGTGCGATTGCTATGTTAGTGCGGTTCATTTGAATAAGTGTGAACGCTGCCATCAAACATTGATTCGCACCAAACAAGTGGATCGAGATTCCTAAAAAGCTGGGTCTCCTGCTTCCAAACGAACTCTGGTGCGGTTCGACTGAAATATGAACGCAACACAGACCAAAGACATCTAAACAAACCAAAAACAAGACAAAAGAACCAAAAGAACTGAACTACAAATGTGAACACACCCTTAAAAATAAAGGTTCTTTTTTGGATTCTATAGTTCCATAACATCCATGGAATCTTTTCTTCTCGCAAAAGGTACTTTATATTGGAAAAACATTTTTTAGATTATTAAAAGGTTCTTTACAATAAGGTGGTTGGACAGAAAATGGTTCTTTTAAAAACTGTTTGTTATAGGTTCTTTGGGAATGCAGAATTCTTGTTTTATGGCATCACTGCAAAACCCTCCTTTTTGAAACTTTATTTTTAAAAGCGTATGGCTTGTTTCATTCCTTGGGACACAAAAGAATGTGCTGGTCATTCTTTCCCAATTCATTATAACTGAGGTTTTAAGCTCTGAAAAGGACACAAAAGCAGTATAAAAAAGCCTAAAAGTGGGTTGTAAGTCTTCAGAAGTCATATGGTTGTTCTGGGTGAGAAACAGACTGAAATGGAAGTTGTTTTTCACTTATAATCTTTCCTTCCAGATTCTGGAAACAGACTGAGCCAGAGAGCTGAATTCATGAATAGAATCAGTTTCATTTGTAAGTGAATCAGACTAGTTTCGTGATTAAGACTAGTTTTGTGATCAGCTGATTAATTTGACTTAGCAGAATGAATTGTTTACAAGGAGAACTAGATACAATGTTTTTCCGTTCCTCACACAAAGCTATCGTATGATTTTAGAAGACTTGGAATACAGTGCATGATTTGTATTGACAAGTTAAATTATATATTTATGGTGCTTTTTTTTTTATTTTGACAGTCCCAGATCTCACTTTCATTATTTGAAAAAGAGTGTCCATGATATTCTTCAAACAATCACCTTTTGTGTTCCACAGAATAAAAAGTGAAAGTCTTACGGGAACCAACACAAGAAAAAGATAACAGAATTTATTTATCTATTTATTGTGTGTGAACTATTTTTATTATTATTTTTGTGTGAACATTTTTTTCACTCTATTCTAAGTTTCTAAACTATTTGATTCCCACGATTCCCTTCTTTCCCCCCCACATTTCCAGTGCTTAAAATTTTAATTAAAAGCATCATTGATGGATTCAGTTGAAATACATAAACCTTGAGACATTATTAAGAAATTTTAATGAAGTTATAAATGATTCTCTTTATTCTCACAGCATATATACAAATAAGAGCGATGGGGGCCTGTGTCTAATGCTGTAGCGGAATAGTGTGAGGTAGTCGCAGAACATCAAGCGTTTTTCACGACATGAACCTGAGCACAAACGTGGTGATCAGAAGCGGAGCCTGGATTACACACAGCCCTTACAGGCCTGATTACTCGCAGATGGAGAGCGCTCGTGGGTGTGTGTCTGACTGTAATGCTTTTCTCATTCTGGAATGACTGATGGAGTTACTTTACCTCCCTCAATGCGTCCTGCAGCCTGACATGAAGAACTCTGACACGCAGGGAGTGTGTGGCCTTCTGTCATTTAAATCTTCATGTGAGCCTCCAGCTCTTCATAATGCAATACCACAGCTCGCTGTGACATAATATGCCATATCAAAATCATCGAGGGGTAAGCACAGAAATCTTTTGTGGAGCGCAAACAAATTGCGAATGAGTTGAATGCCGAGAAGTAATGATAATAATAACAACAAGAATATTACTTGTAGTCTTATAGTTATACAGTAGGTATCTGCAAATTAATTTGGGATAGGGGAAAGAATTTTAAAACCCCCATAATATTGGTGCCATGTGTTCCCCAGGTAAGCGACTCATACGCACCCGGCCATCCATGTGATTTAAAAGAAAACATGATTCATCAGACCAAGCCACCATATTCCATTGCTCCGTGGTCCAATTCTGATGCTCACGTGCCTACTGTTGGTGCTTTCGGCGGTGGACAGGGGTCAGCACGGGCACCCTGACTGGTCTGAGGCTATGCAGCTCCATACGCAACAAACTGTGATGCACTGTGTATTCTGACACCTTTCTATCAGATCCAGCATTAACTTCTTGAGCAGTTTGAGCTACAGTAGCTCGTCTGTTGGATCGGACTACACGGGCCAGCCTTCGCTCCCCACGTGCATCAGTGAGCCTTGGCCGCCCATGACCCTGTCGCCGGTTCACCACTGTTCCTTCCTTGGACCACTTTTGATAGATACTGACCACTGCAGACTGGGAACACCCCACAAGAGCTGCCGTTTTGGAGATGCTCTGACCCAGTCGTCTAGCCATCACAATTTGGCCCTTGTCAAACTCACTCAAGTCCTTATGCTTACCCATTTTGCCTGCTTCTAACACATCAACTTTGAGGACAAAATGTTCACTTGCTGCCTAATATATCCCACTCACTAACAGGTGCCGTGATGAAGAGATAATCAGTGTTATTCACTTCACCTGTCAGTGGTCATAATGTTATGCCTGATTGGTGTATCTCAACATTTTTAAATTTGTGGTATTATATTCCTCCATTGTTTTTAATTTCAGTTATGCTGTTCGCAGTGCTTCATGGGATTGTAGTTCTTTCCCTCACTAAAACCGTTAAGTACACAGTCTTGTACCTTAGTATTTTTGTCAGAATTTCAAATACTTTTTTCCTTCAACTCAAAGTTTATGTTATGATTCACCTCGTAGCTGGTTGGCTTGGTTCATGGCTTATAATGTTTTAACAAATACAAAAAAATACCCTATGGGAGAAATTAATGGGAAAAAAAAAACTTCTGGAAACCAACGCTGGTGAAAAAGTGGATGGGCACTGTTGTAGTCTAAAGAGAAGAAAAGACTATCGCAATTTCCATTTGATGCTGACTTTAACTTTGTACACCCATAACATCATCATGTTGGATTAAGGCAACAAGCACATATAACAAGATTTAGACAATATTTTGGCTGTTAATGAAGTTATTTTAAAAGTCTGACTGGTTAATACAAGTTAGAGGAAAGATTGTCTACTAATATATATAGATCTTGAGTTCATATAATATTGTAATGGGGTCAAACTATAGTCATTATAGAAGAGTTAATAATAACTGCTAAGTTTTATAAAAAAGACAAACTCAATGGTGAAGAGTAAATAACTAATTATACTGTACATCCACATCTCACAGCACATTTTAATGTCGCAAAGCAATTAAAATTTCACAGCACAGCAGTAGTTTTCAAGCAGATGTTCATAACTACCATCATATCCACATGGATATCTCCATAGCTCTGTCTTTATGCTTTTCGGAATGTCTACACTTTTATTATTTAATGTAATGTAATGTAATTTTATTTTATTTTATTTTGAAATGGTTAGGCTTTTGGTTAGAAGCTTGCAAATATTACAAATACATATATATTTTTAGTATAAAAATAATTTCTTCTACTTATTTCTTTGGAAATAAATACAAGACGCATTTTAGACGGCAAAACGTATGGATTTACTATCACTTTTGATCAGTTTAAAGTATTAATTTCTTTAAAATAAAAAAATAAACTTACTGACCCCAAACCATTGGTTTATTTTATATTTTATTTTAAAGTGCCATTTCTTGGCATTATTATGGATTTGAACAACCTTACTTGAACTCTTGTCCCTTGCTGCTTCTTAGTAAATAAACAGAGAAGCCAAATATTTCTTCTTCCGTGGATGCGGTATAGATTTCCAAAGTTGGACAGATAGAAGGATACAGACAGAGGGATGCTAATGACTCATTAACATGGTTTTAGTGCAGCATTTAAATGTTCCCTATCTATAAGACCACAGAGAAGCAGTTGAGCCTCATCTAATAACTTCACAAAGAGCTCATTATAGCCAAGGCCGATAAGCAAAACCAAACAATCAAACCATTTAGATCAATAAACTCCACACAAATAAAGCCCTACAGATTCCCACGGGTAAGCTTGACCCTGCGGGACAGAGTCAAATAAGTAATGTGGCTGACCTCAGAGTCACAAGTCTTCACTCTCAGTTCAATTGCTTGGTCACACAATTGCATTCACACCAATCAAACAAACTGATTTCTCAAGGCAAACAAACTCAAATTCTCATTCTGTCCGTCTCAGACTGATCCAGGTGTGAATTAAAGTGTCTATGAGCAGGTTTGATTTAGATAAATGACGCCGAAGGATCTGTTTTCACTTACTGATACGTTCCCATTACTCTCTCTTGCACTCGCTGCACACAGCCATCTGTTTGTCTCGCTATCTTCGCGCACAAAGTGAAGAGGTGCACAGGTGTTGTTCTTATGAAACGCTCATTGAGAGCGACTCTTTCCCACAGCCATCTCTGTCAATCAACGCCTTCAG
This sequence comes from Anabarilius grahami, assembly GCA_003731715.1. Classification (NCBI taxonomy): domain Eukaryota; kingdom Metazoa; phylum Chordata; class Actinopteri; order Cypriniformes; family Xenocyprididae; genus Anabarilius; species Anabarilius grahami. The sequence continues at coordinate 10,938,007 of RJVU01057109.1, forward strand.
AGGATATTTTCGTCCCCAGATTTATCCGAGTAATACTTGTTTGACAAGATTTACATTGAGTTGCTTCAAAATATATTCTGTTTAACCATGTTGTCCTCACAAACGTATTCACCTGAGTAAAGCTAAAATGAGACTTTTCTCTGGCACATCTCGAGTAGCGCGTATATAATTTCCACTGGCGACTGGAGGGAAGCTGTAAATCCAGGAGCAATCTTTTGAGGTTTGTTTTTAGAGTTGCATACATTTATAGAAGAAATAGCGCAGGCTTCACACAGCCCTGTGAGCGTTTGAGTGCATGCTGCATTCTGGATGAATAATGAAAGACCTTCACGCACACCTTAACCTGCAGTCCATTTTAGATTGTGACCTCTCATGGAGACAGGTAAAAATACAAAATACACAAAAAGTGTGGCAGATGATGATTTGCAGGCTTTTACTTGTTTAGTAAATGTGTTTGTTTTTGTGTTTTAATATTAAATATTAGTGATGCACAGATAATAAAATTGCATAGTTGATATTGATACACAATTTCATGTTATTTCTGATAAACAGCTAATATTTAAGGTACACTATGTAACTGTTGGCCCTCTAGTGGTTAAAAAAAACAAAATTGCATGCATTTTGTGGAAGAAATTTTTTTCGGATGTGCTTCAGCTCTGGGTGATTGTTACCCCTTTTCCACCAACACGAACTGGGTGCTAGCTCAGAGCCAGTGCTATTACCGGCCCTGAGTTTTTTTCGACTGACGAACGTTTTAAGAACCGGTTTGCCTTTTCACGGGCTAAAAAGCCACCACAGAGCCAGGTCTTACGACACTGTATACGTCTCATCTTTCACGGCAGCACTAAACACAGACACACCAGGCTTGTATGAGATGCATCCAAGCAGTGCAGACCGATCGGCGCACGACACCAAAGCACCGTGATAGCGATCCAAAAGCACAAGGAATCTTATGCTCTCCAAACACTCTCACAGCACTCCGATGTCACAAGCCAATTGGTCCACGCAGTGCCAATGCATCTCGAAAAAGCCTTCCATCAACAATAGCAGACGTTGTGTTACTATTGATGCTCATGGCTTTGCGAACCAACATCGGCATCCTAACACGGCAAATCCAAAGTGTTTGTGCAGCTAGCCGTGATATAGACGGATGTATAGATGAAGATTGCAGTCGAGCTGCCATTTAAAAAATACCGGTCACAAGTTTCTTGGTCACGGTAACCCCGCCCCCAGCCCCTGACGGAAACGGTTCTTACTTCTAGACCAGCAATGTTTTGGTGCTACTTATGAACCACTTCCTGGTTCAGAGCTGGTGCTTTATGTGTCGAAAGACAAAGAACTGATTTGAAACTACCCCGCTAGAAATTTTACGTTCCCAGAACATTCTCAGAATGTCCCCACTGGTGTTAAGGACGTTGTCTAGTAACGTTCCCAGAACGTTCAGAGACGGTCACGATGTGTTCTTTTAAGGTTTGGGGAACGTTATTTGGTGGATCTTCAGGGAACATTCAGGACGTTCTGGGAATGTTGAGGGGACTATTACTATAGGACGTTCTGTTAACTTCCCAAATGTCCTCTTTGTAACGTTCTCGTGCGACCATAAAATAACCAAAATAGAACGTCCCCTAAACTCATATCAGGAACGTTATTAAATGACCAACAGAGGACCATGTAGCAACGTTCAGTTAATGTCCTAAATATCCTCATTGTAACGTTCTTGTGTGAGCATAAAATTGACCTAATTGGAATGTCCCCCTAAAGTCATATAAGGAACCTTAAACTGCATCACTTTCATTACCAAAAGAGGACATTTTATGTCCCAAATGTTCTGTAAAATTTCAGAATTTTCGTCACTTTTAGAGAACTTTTAGACAAAGTTGCGCAAGGTCACGAGAACGTCGCCTTCTGTGTGGGTGTTTTATACAAAATAATAAAGTTTGAAGTTACCGTTATAGAGGTGAGCGTTTGCTTTAGATGGGCTCTTGATATTTGCTATTTTAACATAAAATTTTCTCTGCCTGCTTTAACTGTGTTTTCAAAACTCGTTTGTTATAGCAAAGGTGCGCGAGAAAGTCTGATCAAATGAATTTGGTTGTTTACTGCAGGTGATTCACTGATCTTCTCCAGAGTCTGAGCTATGAGTATGTTAAATGTTAATTTTGCATTAATTGAAGGTTTTTTCTCTCACCCTTTTTAAAATTTTTTTTAAATTCATTATACAGAGTTTTGAGCGGTGTCTTTTAGACTCACATAGACATCATGATTCAGCGTACGATCCTCAACAATGGTGACACTAAACAAAAATCTTTTTTGTGACTTTAGTAGCTTGTTTTAGTAGAAAATTTTGTCACCATTGTTGAGGATCATAGCAGAATCTTGATGTGTGTGTGAATCTACATGAAGCTGTCTGACTAATTTCTGCATAAGAATAAAAACTCTAAAAATATCAAAGTAGGACTGGATTTTATGCATTATCATGTGACTACATGAAAGAAAACACAATATTCAAAGATTAGTGAATAAGACCACTGTATGATAATAAAATTATCATCAATGATCAAATATCCAAACATATTTCAGATTTGTATTTATTCACTTTTTTTATTGTAACAAACGCTTTAGAAAAACACAGTTACAACAATTGGAGAAAAATAAAGTCAAAATTGTCAAGGGTCAGGAGCCCAACTAAAGCAAGCGCTTACCTCCATAATGGTGACATTTATACATTTTGATAAAACATCAACACCTCATTATGAAGATTTGTATGAAAGAAACAAAGTCAGAGTGGTTAGTAATGTGAAGATGCAGAGATCTAGAGAGATCTGTTAGTGTTTAATGTTGTTTCTGTTATCTGAGTTTTGTGAGGTCACCATTGTGCTGGAGAGTAGAGCCTGTGCTTCTGTCAGTGATGAGCCAAAAAACACTGATGTTTTGCTGCACGTTGCTTTTTTTTTTTTTTTTTTAAAGACTGTAACTGTGTAGTTGCTGATGCAGTGATACAGCAGTTACTTTAGCTCATGCATGTGTTGTTGTCAGCTAACGACTTACTGCAAGAGACTTGCAATTTAAAGGTTTCATAATATTAATCAAGGAATTACCTGTAAAGAGCTTTAAGAAAAAATTGTTTTTGTTTGAACAGCCACTTTTACAAGTCAATTTAGCTCTAATTTTCAATTCAATTTTTTGACTAGGGCAGCAGGGACATTCTGAGAACATTTCCAAATAAAGTATGGTTCCCTAAACGTTCAGAGAACGTCTTGAATGTTTCCTGAAGGTCCACCAAATAACGTCCCCCAAACCTTAAAAGAACTCCACATCGTGACCGTCTCTGAACTTACTGGGAATGTTCTGAGAATGTTCTGGGAACGTAACATTTCTAGCGGGGCTGTCACCTAGTAACGTTCCCAGAATGTTCACAGATTGTCACAATGTGGAGTTCTTTTAAGGGTTGGGGGATGTTATTTGGTGGACCTTCAGGGAACATTCAGGACGTTCTGGGAATGTTTAGGGGACTATCACTATAGGACGTTCTGTTAACTTCCCAAATGTCCTCTTTGTAACGTTCTCGCACGACCATAAAATAACCAAAATAGAACGTCCCACTAAACTCATATCAGGAACGTTATTAAATGACCAACAGAGGACCATGTGGGAACGTTCTGTTAATGTCCCAAATGTCCTCTTTGTAACGTTCTTTTTTGACCATCAAATAACCAAAATGGAACGTCCCCCTAAAGTCATATAAGGAACCTTGAACTGCAGCACTTTCATTACCAAAAGAGGATGTTTTAGGAACGTCCCGAATGTTCTGTAAAGGTTCAGAATTTTCATCACCTTTTGAGAACTTTTAGGGAACGTTGCGCAAGGTCCTGAGAACATCGCCTTCTACGTGGGTAGGCTCTGGCTCTGAATCAGCACTCGAACTACCTTGGTGGAAAAGGGGTATGTGTGGATAAATGTGGTTATTTCTTATAACTAAAAAATAAGAAAGAGATTACTGCTCATAAAGCATTCACTACACTAGGTTTAACGCCGCGACATGCGATAAAAGGTATCTTTTCCATGTTAATCTGAGTTTTTGTCCTAACCAGCCGCGACGGCGACACGCGACGATTCTGTTTTAGAAACGGTTTCTATTTCTCCGTGACATCGCAGCTGGAACAGCAACACAAATAATGGCAATGATAATATCAGGTACTGTTTATGTGCTTTATTTAATGTTAAAAGTGTCTAATTTGAGTTTGAATATCATTCTGTGTTCCCAGCTTTTTAGCTGTAGTGAAAACGACACTGGCTAATTCACCTCAGATCTTGAAAATAAATAAATGGGTACAAGACCGTTCAAACTGTCAACTCAATGTGAACAAACAAGTGTATTCTGTGACAAAGATTGTTTCAGTCACTCTGTATGTATTTTAATTAATGTTTAAATGGTGTAATATTTATGAATTTTACTATGTACTGGCCCATTTCATTGTGTCTGCTTTGCTCTTGCCAAGAGAGCCACTTCTAATTGTCGCGTCTAGTGTGGACAGTCAAATTGCTCGTTTCTGGAATCTTATCGCATCATGTCTGGTTAGGACACGAGAGATATAACCAGTTTAGATGAAAATAATCTCAAACTGACTAGCTGAAGAATTTACTGTAGCTTTACCCATTAATAGACAAAGTACTTCCTTGAAAATAAATTCCAGCATAGCGCTACAACAACCCATGATGAAATGACCCTTCACAATAGATAATGCTTTACAATGAACTCCGTTAGAGAGCTACATATGGCAATTTATCTGTTCAATAAAACAACTTACCTGTTGAGTAATAGCGATGTGGAAATTGTGTTTTTCGCTATCTTCGAAAAGCCAAGCTAATGTTGATTCTTGTTTTATTACGAGCTCTGTCGCATTCTCTTTTTGGCAGCAGACTCTTCTCTATTCTCCTCTAACTGGTCATTCCCTGAAGGTTGGAGATTTAGTGTGCTGCTCCATGTCAACCTTTTCTCGCTCATTGTGACAAGTTAACTATGCCATATACACACGTCAAAGTAGCCGGAGCAACTTTTCCCTTTTTAATAGGCTTACCATAGTGAATCAGGGTAAGACAACACATGTTTTGGAAGAAGGATTAATGATGTATTGACTCATTATTTAAATTTTGTTAACTTTGAACAAAAAAAGTTACATAGAGTACTTCCTTTAAATAGATAAATAAATAATAAAATACGTTAAAAAATGTAAAAAATTAAATGGCATTTTAAATATTACAATGTTTTACAACATACTGTACAATATGAACATTTTAATGATTAAATTTAATGCAATTATTAATTAAAATGAATAAATGATATGAATTTTTTTTAAAGATTATTGTTATATTCATGATGGCAAAAATTATTTAAATGGATAAATGGGAAATAAAAATGAGCAATACCAGTAGTAGCAGGATTCATATAATATACTAGATTAATTATTAATATTGTGCACTACATTTACCTGTTCTTTTGTTTTTCTGGGCAAAATCTGATTGCAGTATGGAGCAGAACAGAGGTAAACCTCAAAGTAAATTAGAGATGCACACCCTTCACTGCATACACAGCAAAAATGTAACATGAAACATGTTACAAAAATGTCTATAGGGTGGTTTGTGAAGTTTGTCTCTAATATTCAGAGACAGAATTACAGTAGATATTGGAGTAAGTCCAGTTTTCGTGCTCTTTGTTTCCACTTGAGCTGGGATCATTGAACCATAAGGCCTGACTGAATGGATTCTTCACACACACAAGCATACACCATTTGATGATGGAACAATGATCGTTTCACATCTCATGACCTAAATAGCAAAGAAAACATCCTCAATTATGGCTGATAGATTGAATTTTATTACAAAATCTCCCTTTCATAAACTTTTTCCAGGTCTATTTGCATTCTTGGCTGTTGAATTTCTATCCTACTGTTCATTTAGACAGTTGGTTTATAGAAATGAGACTAGAAAAATGTTCTTTCATTTCACCTGACACAAGGGAGACATACAAATCATTTATCGTTTCTGACACAGTACTTTATGGCTTGGGTGTGTGTGTGTGTGTGTGTGGGTGGGTGTGGGTGTGTGTGCGAGAAGGAATCATTCTGATAATCTCCGTGTCCTTTCGCTCTGCTTAAACAACTTGTGGAGATGAATGTCATTTTGATGTCTTTTTGCTCCTATTAACACAGATTGTTTTCTGAGCGGGAGGAAAATTAAGCTTTCAACCTTGCAGTTTCTTTTTGAATTTTTATTTTTTTAGTTACATTTCAATTTAAAT
>RJVU01057109.1:10945730-10961235 GCA_003731715.1 Anabarilius grahami
AAAAAGTAAATACATTTTCTAGAGCCTTGAAGTGCCAAAAGGTCTTTCTTTCTTTTATTTTACTCTTTCAGCCCAGGTTTTTCGGTTACACTTTATTTTGATGTTCCCCCAACAGACATACTACTGACTGTAAGTTTAACTGCATGGAAACTTATTCTACTAAACTGAATCCTAACACCTAACTCTAACCTAACAGTCTACTAATATACTGTAAAAAATTATTTTCATGATTTGTTATCACAACATTTTTTCTTTTGTCAAATCAACTTAGATAATTAATGTGGTTCAGATAACAAAATATTTTGAGTTTCTGTTGATTAAACCCAAAGTCCCTTTAAGGCAAGTCATTTCACTCGGCGGCCATCTTTGAAACACCTCTCGAGCATTCAAGTGCAGCTCCTATCTCTTTGAATGGGGAAACATCAAATTCTTCAAAACTGTTAGACAAGATTTCGATTAAATTTCATATTTGAAATCACCAATGAAATCTTACAACAACTGTTACATATATATTGTTTTTCTAAACGCTCGAATCATGACAAAAAACGGTATTATTCAGGCTGGATCAAGCTAATGCGCATGCACAGTCCTAAATGCGCGTCTCTTGTGCCTCATTTCGGAGGCGCACGTCTGACTGTTTTTATAGGAACCGGGGCTTCTAACGGCCGCTGCAGTGACACGATGACTTTACCAATCGGCGATCGGCTCTTATTTAGAAGGCGGGACTTATTCTGCCATATTGTGCGTTGCACGTTGCACTTTTTTTAAAAAACAATATGAGTGACGCGTCTTGTGTTATTCTATAGTCTTTGTTAAACCAATCACCTGCATTGTATTAACTCACATTTTTTATTTAAATGAACTCAAAATTTTAAGGCAACCAGGTAACTTACTTTTTTAAGTTTAACCAACCATTCTTTTTTATAGCGTAGTCTTCTATAGTCTACTAATACTCTAATGAGAATAAGTTGACATGTAGTTGCAAAGTTACTTATAGTTAGTAGCAAACCATCGAAATAAAGTGTAACCGGAAAATCTGTGCTGAAAGAGTAAAACAAAAAGAAAGAAAGAGCTTTTCAAGCACTTCAAGGCTCTAGAGAATTTATTTACTTTTTTAAATACACATTTTCCAAATAAACTTTCCGTATGTGAATTGTTTAGCTCTGTTAAATGATTCAGTATATGAATGGGCTTCTGTTTGTGAGCATTTATCACGATAAGACCTTAAAAAGAAATAAATAAATAACAGTAGGGGGACAAACCATTCAGACTGATAACGGATATCTTTAGCAGGAAAGGTAAATAATTTGGATAAATGGCTGATTTCATTGCAGGACAAAGCTTCTTCCATGCAGCTCTGTCTGATATTGATTCGGTTCTTCTGGTCATCCCATCAAGCCCAATACGATTCACATCTAAAGCACTCCAACCCCCTTCTCAATGTCCCACCCTCATCCCTCTGGAAGCAGGGGAGCTCCATCCATCACTGCTCTGGAAGAGTACACCTCCACCAGCTATCGGTGTGACCCATCAGCCCTGACTAGGAGTCTGTCTGATGAACCCAATGATTTGCTGTCACCCTTACGATTTGGTGTGCCAACACTGATCCTGCTCTAAAAACACACATGATATTGTCTTACTGTCCACTGCCCATCCGTCCGCTCTCACTGTCACTTTGTCTTCTCTTGTTGCTTTCCCTTGTTCCTTTAATCTGTTTCTCTACAACCAGGCGCCTTGGTCTTTCAAATACATTCTTGGTGTATGTGTGTGTTTATATACACTGTATGACAATTGGTTTATTTACCTGTTTTTCTGTGCATACATTTGTCAAACAGTGTTTCTTAAGCTGTGCCACCCAGTGTCACAGTCGCTCTGTAAAACTTCACCTGCCACAACAAAACGGTATGGTTTTGTAAAAAACAAAAATTGGCATCGTAGACAACATTTTAGGAATGGTAAAATGTATACTGAGGAAAAAGAAAAAATGAAGACGCATATGTAAACCATTGATTAGAGTAATTTACATCACTGCACGTGGGTCAGACAATCAATGTGTAAAAGGAAAATAAAGAGATAAATAGAGAGGAAGGGACAAATTTAGAGGACAAAGTGGGTAAATGGAAGACAAATCGACCTTTCAGACCTGCTGCTGGACAGCACGGCTCTCCAGTTACTGTGTAATACATCACCCTTCTCTAATGTGTTGATTTTGTTTCCTAGTAAATAAATAATTGTTTGTTTGTTTCCTTGTTCCTTGTTACACTATGTCTGTATATCTGTATGGTTGAGTAACTATCTGACAAGACCTATATAAATATATATTATAGAGAGAGAGAGAGAGAGAGCACTGAAGTCCATGTTAAGGTCACTAGGTAAATGTAAGTAAGCAAGCATGTTTAAACGATAAAACCAAATCATATTTTCCATTTTGCTAAGTACTGTAAACAAGTGACAAATGGGACTAAAGATGAAAAACAGCTGGTGTGAGGCACATGAAGTTTGCAGTCTACATTCTTTCCCAATCATGCCAGAGATGCTCTGAAATTCCACACTTCAATAAAAGACTCACTTTCTCTCTTTCTCTGTCTTTCCCCATTCTCCATCCACATATTTCATACTTACCTGTTTTGTGAATCTTGCCTTTGTGGGTTTATAGTTTGTCAAAATTAAATTTTAATTTCTCCTTCGGCAGTCACAGAAATCAATTCCTGGGTAAACTAAAATGGAAAAAAGAGAATAGGAAACAAGCAAACCATCAAAAAAAAAAAGAAAAAAAAGGATATCTCATAATCCCAACAACAACCACCACCATTGCATCATCCAGACATTGTTCTGTTGTAATCGTGAAGGAAGTGGGTTGAGAGAAGGACAAAGATGGCATTATTATGACAAGGCGATCATTTGCATGAACAGACAGCTTTAACATGCACTGCAAAACAACTTTCAGTAAATACTCAGTGTTGTTTGAAATCAGTTAGATGACTAGGTAGACCTTACTGTCAATATTTTACACAAACTGACAGAAAAAAGGAAAATAATGTTGGGGTAAAAACCCATGAGGCACATCTAACAATGTTAGTATTTACTCAGACGGCAAGTTACTTTTGTAGCCCCTCCAGTTTGAACTGCCCGCTCTAAGCGGGACTCGAACCTGTGCCCAGTTGGGCGCTCTAACAAGGAGGCTAAATACCACACTCTAGTACCAATCGCTAGAGCGCCTCTTGAGTTCAGGGGAGTGAGGTTTACATGCACAGCGCTTACTAACCTACTTCTGTTACACTCACACCCCTAAACCTCACACCCATTCCCATACGGTGCCACCACTGTTGCCCCTCCGGTTCGAACTGCCCGCTCTAACGCTCTATCTTGGGATTCTCCTTATTGGCTGAAATGAGAATAGCAGGCAAAGTGTCAGTACTGTAATTGGGAGCTTAAAGAGCAGGTCACATTCTGCACCACATGAATTGATTCAGTCTTGTGGAGAATAAACTGATGAATTTGTACATTGTTCAGAGTAAAAAGGAGATGCAAAACATATTAGGGCCTGCCTCACTGTGATTGTGATATTGCTTTTATACACCAGTAACAAAAGAAAGCAATACTGAGAAACTTACAGTAGATAATAGAAACAATGCCGTCACTTACTCTGTGTTTTTGGTAACACTGTAATTTAAGGTGACGTAGTTACACGTTACTACATGTACAACAACAGTAAATTATGCATAATTACAAGTAACTAACCTAAACCAAACCCTTACTCCATTGTAAGTACATGTGGTTAATTTAATGTTACTCACTTATTGGAGTAAGTACAATGTAACTTTGTCACCTTAAAATAAAGTGTAACCATGTATTTTGCTCTGCCAGTGACAGTAATATGAAAGGCCATTTCTACCACAGAAGAAAATTCTGCTTTTGTAAATCAAAATTACAATACAAAAAGTCGAAATTATGACATAAAAGTAATATTTATTGAAATGAAATTAAATGTCAAAATTATGGCATAGTACTAAGTCATAATCATGAGATGGAAGTCAAAATTATGACAAAAATGTTGAAACTATGACATAAAAGTCTAAATTATGACTTAAAGGTGGTACAGAGGATGTTTTATTTTATACATTTTTGCAATATTTCTTGAAACTGTCTTTACTAACTGATAAAAGACTATTTATTAGGTGCACTGAAAGGAATATTATTAATATACATCATCTGTGCACGAGGAAGGGCCTTAAAAACATCAGCCAATCGCGTAAACGATTGGCCCTCTGGCTTGTCAATCACTGCCATGACGTTCCTTGTGAGAGACGCGCGGCTGCGCGCTCCAGTAACTTTCCACACTCCACAGGCGCCGCATGCAATGTTTTTGTCAGGAGACAGGAGTAACAACTGCAGATTATGAGTTACCTGCGGTGAGTCCGACATAATGAATCCACTAAGTGTGTGCGCGGCTTTAAGTTGTGTTCAGTCTGCGATTACAGTCGGTGTTCAAATTCCATGTGAAAGTATATAAATCTCCTTCAGGAGCAGGAAACAATCGCTGTATGTTGAGCACAGTCTTAGAATGTTTTAGCTAGTCGTTAAATGTGTGCCCGGCTTAAAGGATTAGTCCACTTTTAAATAAACTTTTCCTGATAATTTACTCATCCCCATGTCATGCAAGATGTCCATGTCTTTCTTTCTTCAGTCGAAAAGAAATTAAAGTTTTTGATGAAAACATTCCAGGATTTTTCTCCTTATAGTGGACTTCAATGGGCACCAAACAGTTGAAGGTCATAATTAGTTTCACTGCAGCTTCAAATTGTTCAACACGATCCCAGATGAGAAATAAGGGTCTTATCTAGTGAAACCATCGCTCATTTTCTGAAAATTTTTTTAAATTATATGTTTTAACCTTAAATGCTCATCTTGAACTAGCTCTCTTCTTCTTCTCCTCTATTAGAATTACAGCAGTGTAGACACTGCTAAGCGTAATACTGCCCTCCACAGGCCAAAGTTTGAACTAATTGTTATATACTATTGAACTAGCATATTGCATATAAAAATTTGTTCAAACTTTGGCCTGTGGAGGGCAGTAATACGCTTATCAGTGTCTACACTGCTGGAATTCAAATAGAGAAGAAGAAGAAGAGAGCTAGTTAAAGATGAGCATTTCTGGTTTAAACATATAATTTTCAATTTTTTTCAGAAAATGAGCGATGGTTTCACTAGATAAGACCCTTATTTCTCTTATTTCTCGGTGGTAAACACTCGTGTTCCAATACTTGTGCACAAGTTTTGGGAGGCGTTCACTCTAAATGAGCTGTGAAGGAGGGGGGTTGTTCTTACGCATGCGCTCATTTCAAAAACTCAGTCGACGAAAAGATCCTCTGTACCAACTTTAAAGTCATAATCATGACAAACAAAAAAATCAAAATTATGATATACTATGTCAAAAATATGACTTAAAAACAAATTATGACAAGTCAAAATTTGACATACATGTCAATTTCAAAGTTATCAAATTATTTAGAATTTTGTCATGAGAAAAGATTAAAATGATATCTTAATATATCAAAATCTTTGACTTGTGTCATAATTATGACTTAAAATCTCATAATTATATCTTAGCATGTCATAATTTCAACTTTTTATCTCATAATTGTGTCGAACATGGGCTTCCATATAATAATTGCAATCAAAGACAAAGCAGAATAAACCGTTGAGTCTCCATGCGACACAATAGTGGTGTTTCGTTCCTGAATGAATCAAGGTTTATTAACAAATTGGTTGAATGAATGATTCAATGAATCACTCATAGTCAGTTGTTTAGTTCTTGAATTAATCAAGCATGTTTATCAGTGTAACTTGCAGAATGAGTCACTGTTTGGAAGCTGTTTTAAAAAACCTCTTTTCAATAAACTCTGTTTGTATGCTGATGAGAGGCCAAAACATTGAGAAAACCAAAATGTTTACAGCATTAGCACTGGTTGTATTTTAATGTGAAAATGTGCATTTCTCTCTGCCTCTGCTTCCTTAATTTAGAGTTACTTACAATGACAAGGATCCTGTAGGCTATTCTTAATTGGAATTCCTTACACCTCCTTTCACTGCCTGCTGGTTTGACAGAATTAGCTGAAAGTTAAAGTGCACAAAACTGTAAGTTTGTAGATTTCTGAAATTAAAAAGCTGAGAATAAAACAACCTTTCTATTTTAATGAAGTCATTATGCAGGCTTTTACAAAGCCGATTGTCTAGTCATTTTTGAAAATATAACCTGTCAAAGAAGAGAGTTCTTCACAAAGGCTAATCTGCCCTTGTCGTAGCTCACTTTGCACCCATCAAAAGGTGTGCATGTGTTTCAATGCTTAAATGAGAACCAAAAGAAGACAGAACAAAATATGTTGGTTTCTATTAAATTAAATGCATTTAAATGAGGCTTGAGTAATTTGAGCAAAGCCTGCATAAAATGAAAACCTGGTGATAATGATAACTGATAATGATTGAAAATGCAACTCTTTGGACCATTGTTATTGCATAGCACTGCTCATCAATGTGAGATTGTCTTTTGGAGCTTTTGAATTCTTACCTAACCTCAGTGCAAGAGCCATTACATTACAGTGATGAACCTGTCGTGTTATTGCATTCCCTCCTCTCTTTCTCTTAACCGAGCGACTCATTTGGTTTCATCCTTCTCTATGTGGTATTGATTTCATTGATCGCTGCACATGACGGCAGATTATTGTTTGCTGTGAGATAATTGTCCCATCATTGGTCCTGTGATGAGACTCTGAGTCCTCTCCATACATTTACGGCCTCACCATACCTGCTAAGGTGACAACTAAAACTGCTGGAGAAAAAATACATAAATTAGAGGATAAAAATTCTCTAAACAGTTGTGGCACTTTTTTTTTTTTTTTTACATAATTCTTCAGACACACACTTATAACAGTATGCTTATAACAGTTCCAGTACAAACAAACAAACAAACACACACACACACACACAGTTTTTGTGAATTGTGGGGACATTCCATAGGCGTAATGGTTTTTATACTGTACAAACCGTATTTTCTATCCCCTACACTACCCCTAAACCTAACCATCACAGGAAACTGTGCACACTTTTACTTTCTCACAAAAACTCATTCTGTATGATTTATAAGCCTTTTGAAAAGTGGGGACATGGGTAATGTCCTCACAAGTCACCTCTTTTTGTAATACCTTTGTCATATACATGTCATTATACACATTTGTGTCCTGATATGTCACAAAAATGCGCACACACACACACACACACACACACACAAATATGCAGGCCTAGTAACAACAACAAAACAGTTTAGCTAGGAAATGCTCTGAATCCTTTTAGTGCAAACACACATTTTCTATGTAAATTAGGCAAATTGTGCTTTATTTCTCACAAAATTCAGCTCAATTTGGATGTAACTAGCATCACGCAAAACTTGTATGATTTGCAGATTTTCTTTGAATTGGACAATAAACATTGCAGGCAACATATGCTCTTAGGAAAAAAAAGGTTCAATAGGGTTCTATATAGAATGCTAGGGTTCTTGACTCAATTTTAAAGAATGCTTTATGCCAAAAAGGTTCTATAGAGGGAGACTGGGGTAAGATGATCCAATTTGTACTTATGGGGTCCTCAAGATAACGGAAAATGAGGCAGAAGTACAATGAAAGTAAAGTAATTTCAGGATGTTTCAGGATCATTTTAAATGATCAGAATACATAAAGGGTTCTACAAATATGGCTTCTTATAAAAAGTGTTCCTGTGGCTCAATTTACCCCAGGTTAGGGGTAAGTTGATCCGAGTCAGTGGGTAAGTTACACCATCTGGGTGTAAACTGACCGTCTACTGAATCTGAATCAAAACCATGTGAAATTGTAAAGATACTGTACCTCTTTTTTTTTATTTATTTTTTTAACTCATTTAATAATCAAATTTCCTTTTAGAAATAATCATATTTCTTTTCTTATAGCTAACTTAAACAAGATAGACAAAATTAAGTTGAAATTTCAATATCTTACATTGTTTGCATTTCTGAAACAATAAGTTGAACACCAAAGTTGTAACTTTCCAAAAAACAGACTAAATTGAGATTGTGTTGAGAAAAATTAAATAAAATCATAAATTTTTAGACCTAGACAAATTTGCTTTAATGTAACAGCCATGTTATGCAAAAATTTTACTTTGACAAGCCAAAAACAGTTTTTAAAGTAAATGGGTGCCTTCCACTCCTCCCACGTGCTTCTCCTTTTCACAGTTTGGCAGAAATGATGGGTGGTTTCAAAATACATGGTCACATGACAATAAAAGTTTACAAGTGCCAAGATAACGGAAAATGAGGCAGAAGTACAATGAAAGTAAAGTAATTTCAGAATGTTTCAGGATCATTTTAAATGATCAGAATACATAAAGGGTTCTAGAAATATGGCTTCTTATAAAAAGTGTTCCTGTGGCTCAATTTACCCACTGGCTCATCTTACCCCACTCTTCCCTTATAGGAGAAATGTCTTAAATGACTGCATGATACTTTCATGTTTAATGGGTTACTTCAATTTTATATACATACATACATACATACATACAGTATATATATACATACATATACATATATATCAGTGGCGAGCGGCAACTTTTTAACCCGGTATGCTGGGTGGTGTGTCATGTAAAAAAAAAAAAAGTGGCCGATGCAGTTACGTTGAATGGGTTTATGGCTAATAAGCGAAATTCTCACGTTCTCTCTAGACAGTGTTAGTTTACTCAATTACTTACTCATGATGACACATTGCAACACAGAAAAACTTATTTCTAATATGTTGGACCTTTTATTGAGAGTAGCCAACATTTATCTGTTGAGATGTGCCTTCACAAGCAACCGTAAGAGCTTCTGTGATGTTTGAGTCGATGGAGGCGCGACATGCGAAAGGTGCGTTTGCAAAATACGCTGTATTTTTGTCCACTAGGTGCCGCTAGTGTCACAGAAACAACACACTTCACCTTTAAACGTATCAGTTTAGGACACAGATCTAAATTCAAACATGACAAATAAGAAACACAATGGCATCAATTTAAATGTATGCCAGAAGAACTTTTTTAATTAATAATTAAAAATAAGTATAATATAATTAGTATTATATATAAAAAGTAAAATGTAATTATAATACATATAAGTAGGCTGTAGTAAATAAAAATAGGCTATCAGTATTCTTTAAAAAAATTTAAAAAGTTGAAATTATGCAAACTAATGACTTTAACAAACACATAGACTATCGATTAACATTCTCTGATAGTTACAGTAAGACTGTCTTAAAAGATTTATAATTTTTTGTAAAAAATACATTTCCCTATGGAGAAAATGAAATACTATGAAAATAGTTTTAGTCATGATTTTTTCCCCATTTGATTTAGTCTAGTTAGTTTTGTATCTAATACAGTATGATTTTCGGTGATCGAGATTTGACAGCAGCTCATTTTTCCTCTTGGGCAAGAGATCCGCTCACAGCTTATCCTGCCCATGAAGTACGTCATAGACCAGCAAACCAACGAGAACGTGCGACAATGATGACATTCCATAACAAAAGCGCTAAGCCGCAAAAGCTGCAGTAGATCAGCTTACCCGGAAGTCTCTGTAACTAGCAGATTTAAAGAAAATTACCGTCATTTGGCAAAGAAATAAATTACGGACAGTTGTAAATGCATTACCAACATTTTATCACATAGGCTTTATGGTACACCTCAAACAAGGGATTTAATAGTAATTTATAATGTTAATATTAATTGCAGAGTCCACGAATAGCTTGGATATACAGAGCATTCTCAGCTTATATGGACCGCACGCCACTGATATATAAAAATTCAAGATTCATAAAATTTACAGTTTTTCTTGATTGCTTAAACACATTTCTTTAAACTATGCCTCATATTCTCAAAACAGTAAACACAAATCCATAATGTCTCACCTAATTCCCCAAAAATCCTATTTTCAGGTCAAAATGAAGCTCTACACTTAAAACCATTCACTCTTGCTGAAAAAACAAACTTTGCCCTCAGACATCACACACAAGCCCTCAAAAACACACACACTACAACATAGTCTTACACACTGGTGAGATAAATTCAAAACAATACTACGAAAACCAAAAACCAGTAATACAGTATTTCACAATTGCTAAAACACTAAACCCCATTCTCTGAACCCAATGCTCAGTGGCCTAAACCCATTTGTCGAATCAGTCACTTTGTAGGCAAAACCTTAAACAAGTTCAGGTAGTTAAGACACTGTTTGCAAATCTCATCCACTCTTTTTGCAAAACTCTAAACACATTCTTACTCACTAAAACACATTTTGCACTGTGTTGCAAAATGGTAAATACATGTGGCAAAAGTTAAACACAACTACAACACAGTTGTCATCCTTTAAACACAATGACTCAAAATTATTCACACTTATTTCTAATGATGTGATCAAATCAACTGTATAACATATAGGTCAGTTCAGAGTGCACAGGTGACACAGGTGCTGAATGATGATACCAACAATAGATGGAAACAATCTGAAAAGTAGAGGAGGAAGAGTATGTGTAAGAGGATGATGAGGAGAAAGAGCAAGGGGTGTGGAGACAAGGCTGTCAAGGCTGGATCCAGCACAGGTTTTTCCCTTTGCCTGGCAAGAGACGACATTGCCTGTGATGTGGAAAATGTCCTCAACAATATTCAATAATATTCAACAATATTATTGATCTGACAGTACTGACATTATAGGATGAGAACTGAACTAAGCTAGCCTAGATGATGACATCACTGTTTTCTGCAGAACTGCTTTATAGAGGAAAATAATTACAGTAGTTTACATAATAATTGATGGTCTTTACAATGTTCAATTACTTTACAATGTACAGTTCAATCAACACTGAACTGACTTCAGCTGAACAATGACACTATTTTCTTTTAGAGCTGTAGAGCCAAAATGAACCCTCTTTGCATTACTGATCATCATGTACCTGTTATCACTGTAAAGCTGCTTTGACTATACTATACTATACTATACTATACTAGACTAGACTAGACTAGTATCTGTGTAGTATAAATTGCAATTGAAATAAAGGTGACTTGACTTGATTTAGGCCGGACCCAACATGAAGACGTGATGCTGAAGCAGAATGAATCTCTCACTGACTCTGAACTTTGTTTTTTTTGTGTGTGTGTGTGTGTGTGTACTTTGTTTTTTTTGTGTGTCTAAATTTAATTTAGAGTTTTCTTTGACCTTTTAGTCATTTGCATTTAGACTGCTGTATGTTTGCAGTATGTAAGTACTGTATATACAGACATTCAATACTATATAATATTGAATATAATACTGTACTTGCAGTACATACAGTATACTTTAAATTCACATTACTTGTGATTTCTATACATTTTATGTAATGGCAAAATGTGTTTACTGTGTTACAATATACTTTTTTTTCTGTAACCTCATGTTCTGGATGTTGTGTTTTCCATTTTTTAATGTAGTGTCTAATGAATGATCTGTATGTGTTTATATGTTGTTTAATGTGTGTATGATCTGAAAGCTTTGTTTGATTTTGCCATAAGAGTCAGAGGTTTTGTGAAATTAGTTTGAAGATTGGATTTGTGTTTAATGTTTTGAGAAAATGAGTGATGGTTTCAAGAAATGTGTTTTAGCAATTGTGAAATACTGTAAGTTGTTGCTTGTGGTTCTCCCCCTCACGGAACTTTTCACATGATGAACACATGTATACATTTGCACATTTTTTATTCCTTAATGTACTGTACAGTACAATACACCAAACAACAACAAAACATATTCTGCCCCAGCATCACATCTTTGGTCTGGGACAGGCCAGAGAATCTCGTCAACATCACAGGCTGCACTGGCCCTATCCAGGCAGCGGGGGGGAAATCCTCTTGCATGCCTGATCCACCCCTGGCACGCATCAACTGAAATGTCTAGTCAGGCTTCTTCCATTCCATCGTCTCTGTGCCCTAAAAAAATAGAAGTACTGATTACTGTAACTGTAACACATCCTTTTTACAAAATGGAAGCAGACAGAAACTCGATCTGTATGTAAGGCAATTTGATGCATGTGTTGTAACAGAGTACAGCACTCAAAAGTTACAGTAGAGTACACTGAGGTACACCTACCGTTTGGCTGAACTCATTGCCCAGCCTCCCTCATAGTCATACCATGGACAAGGACATGGTCAACTATGGGCACGAATTTCATCTGAGACTCCTTGTCTCCTTGCACCTCATCCTCATCCTCCTCCTCTTCCTTTTCCTTCACCTCTTCCTCCACTCCTTACTGCTCTTACTCATCCTCTTCCTCCTCCTCTCTGGTGTCCCCGACCTTTTCAATCATGTTCCAAAACTGAATGAACTGACTCAGGCTCCTTTTATCTCTCTATTGAAGGTTCTGATTGGTGTGTGATAAATTTTGACTCTTAGTGTTTCCACGTGGGTAACTGTGTGCTAATCGAGCTCAAGCTATGCTGACTCGAGTGAACAGTATTGAACGCTAGTGGTTTCTAAATGACAACATGGTGTAGGCAATGAGAAATTAAGGTATTTGTGTCTAGACTTTTGCAGTGACAGTTCAAAAAATCTGATTCATGTGTCAAAACTGGGGAATAGTGTTTATAGTTTAGGGAAATGGGTGTGCTTTTTGATAAATGGCGTTATGGTTTTGAAATTTTAGTTCAAAAGCCTGGTTATAGTGTTTAAGCAATCGAGAAAAACTGTAATCAAAATAAGAAATGAACTAAATCCATAAAATGATGGAATTGAAAACTCTTGTTTGTTTCAAATAATGCAATGATAAAACAAGAATGTGTACATCAAGTTGTGAAAACAACTTTTTCATAGTTTTCACATATTATTTTTGTTAAATGTTGATACATGTTTAAATGACTAACATTAAAATGTTTTACTATTGTTTTCTTTTTGCACCATCTTGTTAATTAACCAACATATTTTCTACTTATAAATTAGATACTTTACTCCGGGTATAACTGACAAAACTGAGAAAAAAAGAGAAAAGAATATGACATGACAAAATATTGGCTTAGTTGCAAAGATACTTCTTTCAAAAGTCAAAACAAAAATGTGTAAAAAAACCAAAAAAAAAAAACAGCAGCCGCCTGTAATCTATTATGATAATTCACTTACACAGTCTGTTACACAGTCACTGGGTGTGAGAGTAGGTGTCACAGGCCCTTTGTTTTGTGATCCCAGAGTTCTGCACTATGTGAGGACGGCTTTGCCTTTCCCTAAGCTGGGCCTGATGAGCCGGAAGGCAGTTGTCATGAAAATGAGTATGGCTCATTTTTAACTTGTGTCGCCTTCACTGAAATGGCTTTGCTTTCGCGATTCAGCATGAAGATGGTTTAGCTCTTCAATTAATCTTACTACTTCAACATTAAGTATCCACCACCCCCAGCCCACATTAAGATGACACACGATCAGAGGACGCGTTCAGGGCACTGATTGGCTTATTCATGTATCAATGGCATGAGGTCAAATGAGGAGAAACTTAAGAAGAAAAATCCAAAAAAGAACAATGTCCTCCTTGGAGTCCACATTCTTGTTATTGATTGGCTGAACCTTGACAAATCTGAGGGAAAAGCTATCAAAATGGTGTATGTTGGTGTCTATGGTGGTTAAGGCCCTGTCTTCTGAAGCCATAAGATATCTCTGTGTGAGCAACAAATTGAACTTTAGGTTGCCAGAACTTGAGAACTTGATCAGTCCACTTTGTGAACAAATAATTCCAACGAGTCTTTCTTCACTTGGAAGAAAGAAAGTCTGGAATGACATGAGGATGAATAAATGATGACAGAATGTTCATTTATGAGTGAACTATCCCTTTCACAGCCATTCACATTCACAGTCATTTGTTTTGTCACCATAATGAGTCATAATTACTTTGACTATTAAGGAGGGAAGAAAAATGTTTGGAATTTTTCAAGGCATTTGGTGGAAGAAATTCTTCAACCCTTTTCACAGACAGTTGAATCTGACATTGGATTTAACTTTCTCAAACATCTAACATTCTAAACCCTTTAATAATCAGGAGGAGATCACGACATATATCAAACAGAGACAGCGTGTTGACAATGACACACAAAGAGAGGAAGCAGTTTCTGAAATAAATTGCTAGATTGGCACAGGATTGTTCCATGTCACAACACACTTGGATTCAATCCTACTATAAATTATTCACATTTTAAAGCCTCTTCAAACTAACATGGGAATCAATTATTCAGAGTGAAAGTAGAAGCTAGTCTTCACCCACATCACATGAGACAAAAAGCCTGTGTGTTCATACGTATATAAGGAGAAATGCAAGTACCTTTAGAATAAGGTTTCTCAAAAGTTCCCATTATAAAAACCTGTTGAAAAGAGCTTAAGGCCACCAGCATTTGTTGACCATGACCATGTGAACCCACGTGGGTATGCTGGTTCACCAGTATTGCAGTTTAAAATAACGGTTTTGTATTTCAATACATTTTAAAATGTAATTTATTCCTTAGATGGCAAAGGTGAACGCTTAACGGCTGACACCTGCCCACCATGTGTCAAAAGCATATAGAGGCCATTAAAATCACTGACGCTGTCTAGACTGGATACAGATGCACATGTAAATTTTGCCGTACTCCATGCGCACTTGAGTCTGCTGACAACAGGACAAATGTAAGAGTAAAAGAATGTTTGTGTCACGAATACGGTCTCTGTGGCTTCCTCCGATCACCACCTGAGGGCACCCTCGCCTGAGTACTGAACCGTGCTGGACTACATTACCCATAATTCCCACCTGGACTGATTACACATGCACCTGATCCATATCATCCGGGACTATAAAGGATGCACACACACACACACATTCGCGAAGTCTTGTTCTGCCTAGTCTGACATTTCTGAGCGTTATTTACTATTGTATTGTTTCCCCGTGTATGACCCTGGACTGTTTACTACCTCTGCATTCTGTTTGCCGCCTGCCTCGTGATTCTACTGCCTGTCTGCTGGATTATCCTGTCTTGTCTGCCGCCTGTCCTGACTCTCTGCCTGGTACTGATTCTGATTACGCCTCACCTCTGTCATTGTATCTGCTGTTCTCTGACCCTTGCCTGTACGACTACGATTACTCTTTAATAAAGCTGCACATGGATTTCTCCGAGTCTCCCGTCCCGTTACAGAAGACTTCGCCAGATCATGATCCAGCAGCTATGCATCGTCTGTCTACCGAGCTCTCCACACAGGCCAGTGTGTTGGCTGTTCACCAACAGCAGCTTACCCGTCTCACCTCTATCACCGAGGAGCTCGTCAAGACGCTGCAGGGTCTGCGATCCACCCACACCGATCCGCCATCAACCACGCCGCCTGCAGCGGCAACGCCACCTGTCAGCACCACAAGTAACCCGCGTCTGGCTTTCCCTGAGAAATACGATGGATCGCCCGCTAGATGCAAGGGGTTTCTTCTGCAGT
>RJVU01057109.1:10962113-10993715 GCA_003731715.1 Anabarilius grahami
TCCTTTTGACTGACAGCGATTCTGTACTATAAGGAATCACTGAAGCTATTCGCGCTCAGTCCCATCGCGGATTTCTCAAGTTCAGTCGAAATAAAAACTGCTGCAACCTATTTCTTTGATATTTGCTTGGCGAAATTGCTTGATTTTCATCATACATTTCACACAATTATACACCACATTCCTTGTTTCAGTTTTACAGAGTTTAATATTTTTTTACTTGAAAAGACTCCTAGTTGGTACGACAGGGTCACAGACCATTTTCTTGAAAAGGAACGTAGGGCAGAATTTACTTTTAAATAAATAGACAATTTTATGATGTAGGCCGAAAATGAGCTTCCCCTCTCTGACAGACCAGTAGCCGCCACTGCTTTCAAGGATCTATATATATTGTCTTTGCACATATCCGATTATTCTAACGTTAATCTGACATTCCCAGAATGTTAATTTTTGGTTTGTATAACTTTATTCTAACGTTCTCATAACATTATTATAATGTTAGCTTTTGGTTCCCAGAAGGTTATTCTAACGTTAATCTAATGTTCCAAGAAGGTTAGTTTTTGGTTCCCAGAACATTATTCTAACGGTAATCTGACATTCCCAGAACCTTAATTTTTGGTTTGTATAACGTTATTTTAATTTTCTCATAACGTTATTATGACGTTAGTTTATGGTTCCCAGAACGTTATTTTTCTATGGTTTGTTTTTGGATAGCCAGGAACGTTTTCTTAACTTATTTTCACTTAGTGTAAATAGCATCTATTGCAAATAGCCATTGCCTTAATATTTTTGTGTAAACAGTGATATTTTTTTCAAGATTCTTTGAAATCCAGAAGAAGACCATTTATATGGAATATAATTATTTTGTAACATTACAAATGTTTTTACTGTCACTTCTGATTAATTTAATTCATCCTTGCTTAGGATATTAATTTCTTTAAAAAAAAAGTATTGACCCCAAACTTTATAGAGTATTCGAGAACGGTATGTGAGAACAAATTAATGACTTAAATTACTTATTCAGCACATTTAGCACTCATTTAAACTCATTTAAGATTTTTCAGCTGAAATCGGCGGAAAAGTTTTGCAAACTGTTTCAAAGAGTCTAAAGTATTTTTCTTTTCCATGATACTTTCATTTCCCAAGCGGTAGTCTTGTGTGGAGCTTCGCTCACAGAGTGACTATAATGACAGAACTAAAAAAAAACAAAACTATTTGTTTGTTTTTGTGAGCCATGGAATTCAACCTGTTTTCTGCGTGTCCCCATGTCCTTTTTGCTGAAGTACTGTGCAGTCCTGCTGTGTTTATTGAACAACTGTGTTTATTGAAACCACTGGGCCAGCAGGGGTGAATTAGTTACACAGAAACTTTGCGTCTGATGTCTTGGCCCGAGATCTGTAAAGCTGGGTCGGGGGTGAGGCAGTCTGTGTAGAGATCACTGGGCTTGATATGAAGGCAGTGCCATACCTGTGATGCCATCTGTGCCACCCGGCCCGCCGCATGCATGATGCCACCTGCCACTGGAAAGCCCTGGATGAACACATCTCTCTTGTCCTCTAAGGAATATCTATTAGCTGAGGTCAGAATAGACAGAAAGGAGATATTAAGTGGGACAACTGTCATTTGCACAAAACCCTTTTTAATGTCCAGAATATAATATATATTATGTATTTGTTATTTTATTTTAAGGAATATTGAAGTATTATAAATTATTTATCCATATACTTCCCTTCCTTCTTGCAGCGACATCTCTTCTCTTCTCTGATGACGTGTTTACTGGAGCAAGGGCGGGACAACCTGTCACTCACATGAGATCGCAGCAATAACAAACCGCAACCATCCAAGCAATTCCCGATAAACAAAATCAAGCCGCCCTGCCCTACATTTTTTCTTGTTTGAGAAGCTGTTTCGCTCGGATTTACATCACAATAGAGAAGAAATGACTAATGCAACTCTGCTTCATGCTGACTTTAAAATAGTAAATTCCATTCCTCAAATTTGATTGGCTAAGTAGCATTCCAAAAGGATTTTGGGTCAGGATTATTAAAGGGATATATATACACTAGGTCACCGTGATTTTGCCAAGTAAGACATGTTCCTGGATCAACATATTTTGTTGATCCTGGAACAACACTCCTGTCCGAAAATTTAGTCTTAACCCTATTCCTACCCTAATCCTACCCATAACTTCTCCCTAAAATCAGAGGGGAAAGATATGTGAATAACACTGATGCAGAAGCACCTAACCCTGGTTGCAAGCCTAAACTTGACATAAATGGTAAACTTGACCCTCAAATCTGATTGGTTGATTGGAATGTTGTTCCAAGATCAACAAAGATGCTGATCCAGGAACAAGTCGTACTTAGTGAAATCACATTCACCATATAGACTATATTGCCAACACGTCTCCACTGCTCTAGAGTCCAGTGGAGGCGTACTTTACACCACTGCATCCGACGCTTTGCACTGCACTTGGTGATGTAAGGCTTGGATGCAGCTGCTCGGCCATGGAAACCCATTCCATGAAGCTCTCTATGCACTGTTCTTGAGCTAATCTGAAGGCCATACAAAGTTTGGAGGTCTGTAACTATTGACTCTGCAGAAAATTGGCGACTTCTGCGCACTGTGTGCCTCAGCATGCGCTGACCCCGCTCTGTGATTTTACGTGGCCTACCACTTCGTGGCTGAGTCGCTGTTGTTCCCAATTGCTTCCACTTTGTAATGATACCACTAACAGTTCACCGTGGAATATTTAGTAGTGAGAAAATTTCACGAATGGACTTATTGCTCAGGTGGCAACCTATCACGGTACCACACTTGAATTCACTGAGCTCCTGAGAGCGTTCTTTCACAAACGTTTGTAGAAGCAGTCTGCATGCCTAGGTGCTTGATTTTATACACCTGTGGCCATAGAAGTGATAGGAACACCTGAATTCAATAATTTGGAGGGCTGTCCCAATACTTTTGGCAATATAGTGTGAATATATATATATATAAGGAGATACTTTGAGAAATATCTTAATGCATTTTTTTGTTTTTTTTTGTTGATGTGACACTTTCTGCACGTAACGTCATTACGGCAGTAGGTGGTGAAAAGTGTTTTTATGAGAGAGTCATTCAAACGTTCAGGAATGCAAAAAGTGACAGACTGCATCTGAAATCACATACTCATCAGATGCACATTTTAGAATCTCACCGCAAGTATTAAGTAGAGAGGTATGCCATTTTGGGTGCAGCCACTATATTTTTTCAGTGAGTCATTGAAGCATTTACTTAATTGATTTGTTTAAAAAAAAATTATAAAAAATAAGGAAACTAAACACTAGGCTACTACTGTGTGCTGCTCAGAGACAAGCAATCGCTCTGGGGTTGCTTCATTTATTTTCGTTGGTTGAGTAAGAACTTTCAAAGTAAATAGCAATATTGTTTCTGTAATGTATACACAATATGAACATTTTGTGTTTAGTACTGTTGAAAGCATCACTTGAAATTGTGCTGTTGGACTAAGTATCAGAATAAATTTCATTCTTAAATATGCCTTGTTTTCAGAGAACATAACTTGAAACCCATTTGCAAATAGTTATAGTAATATAGATTAAAAATGTGTGTTTTTTTTTTTTGTAAAGTGGATGAGTCATGAGTCATTTTATGAGCCATTTCAAATGATACACTCTCTCTTTCACACATGTCCTGTTTTATTTTGTGGCAATGACATTGTTATTATAGGTTTGCTGTGATAGCAGCACGGTGGTGTTCAGTGGTGCCCGTACCAACGTTAGCATTTTTTCCCTCACTGAACCGGTTACTGCCCCCTTGGGGACCCCTGATGAGTTTCTTAAGTGAGATGCTCCGCATTGTCACAACGTTTTCACAACGCTGCATTAGACGAGGCTGAGAGCTCCTTTCATCACGCTTGTGTCTAAATGAGCCTTGTCAGGCTTGATAATGTGTGCTGGTTTCGTTGCCTGCTTAGGCTGTTCATCTTTCTCTCACTCTTTCTTTCTCGCTCTCCTTGTTTTGAATGTCTTCTTTGGCTCTGGCTTGAGTTGCTTACAGAAAAGGGCAACAATTTGAAGAAGTTTTGTGTGCTCTCTATAGAACAATCTCTGAATAATGAGCCAGATGTAATGTTGTCTTATTTACTACAGATAAATCGCAACAAAACAACAGACAAAAGTGGATATGCGTTTATGTATATGGATAATTGACATGCCATAGTTTTTGAAAGTTGCAAGTGTGATATGCTAACTCAAATCTAAAACTGTTTTAAACAGTATTTTCAAATTATGATTATAGTTTTTGTAGTCTCTATTATCATGAGGACACTTTTGTGTAGTTTGCCATGAATATTTGTACTTTTGAATGTTAGTTTATTTATACACAGCATGTTCAACATTCAAAATAAAAGCCTCTGTGAATGCATCATAAATTCAGTACTGCATTTTTGTTTATGTGGCCAATAACCATTTTGCAAACACTTATAATAATATTAATATACTGTAGAATAACTGCATAATTTATTGAAAGTCAGAATACTCATTTATGGTGGGTGATGGGTCACTCGTTGGACTGTGTAAATCAAGGGCAATTTCTACTTGTACTGGCAGCATGACATTAAGAGCTTTTGATATAGAGATGGTAATGATGATAGCTATCATAACTGGCAACACTCAGAGTCAGCATTTGTTTTTGAGGCCTAATTTACACTCTTAACCAGGAGGGAGAGAGTCGACAGGCCACATGCTCACTTTCATCTCTTTTATATTTTAATCCAGGGGCTCATTAAAAAAAGATTCTGAAATAACAAAAAATGACAAACCTCAAGAGTGGTAATAAACATATGCATGGTTTTGTTAAAAAAGAGAAAAGAGGGTTGGGCAGCACCTGTGTCGAAGGAGAATGTGTATTTCTGAAATTCTCTTTGGCAATGGTAATCAAAGCCTAAAACTGCGAATAGACCTTGAAAAATTCTTATAGTCTTGTCAAATAACCAAAGGATGTGTTTTGACAAAGGGGTCAAGGTTTTGGTGGTTAGCATGACCCAGATAGCCCCTGCTAATAGATGACGTAACTACACCATCTGGACCAAAAAGTCTTCTCCATTACCATTTATTCTGACGAAATAATAGTTTTTTGCATGCAATGCATAAATCATAAAAAAAAAAAATCACATCATATTATAGACTATGTTTTACCAGTGACCAATTTTGGAGGGCTCTTAAAAGTATAAAAGAATGGGCATTTGGATAGTTTTTTTTTTTTTTATATTCTGCTCTCACAATATATATATATATAAAAAAAGTTTGCTCACCCTATTTAATTAAAGGTGGACTTTAATTTTTTCAAATACACTGTTTGGAAATTAGTCGGGCTGATACCAACAACAAACGAGTAACCAATCAGCATTAGGGGGCGTATGACGGTCGAGGAGAGAGAACGAGCAAGAGGGAGATTTGAAAATAAGAAAAAAAAACTGCAGAATGAGAGATGGGACACAATACAAAACAGCTCAAAAGAATATCACTGGAATTAAAGTTTATGTCTGGGCAAGCTCTTTAGGACTCAAGTTTATATTAGAAAAGCTTTCCAGTGCTGGAGAAAGCTAAGTGGAAAGGCCTGAAAACAGACGTGGAGGCTGCTTTGATTCCTTATCATGTGAGTACACTGGGTTTTGATTGTGTGGAGCTGCTGTGCTGTTGGCGAACACTTGTTTGTATTTACTCATGTGTACTGTACGTTCATTTTTTGTGCTTCCTTGTTGTTCGTTCATCATCTGCACTTTATTTTTTGTAAAGCATTTTGTTGCATCAGCTGTGATAAACAGACATCCACTCGCATTGCGTGTGTAACAGTGGCCAGATAGTGAGAGTTTTGCTGTGTACTACTGCACACTGATGTCCGCTAGAGAAAGCGGTGTTTATCGTTATTGGTCGTATGCCAGCAGCGATCGGGCCGGGGTTCGAGACCGACTCGGAGCAGGGTGGTTAGGTTTGGAGTGTGAGTTTTGGAGGCGGAGCAATGAAGAGAGGGGTGGGTTTGTTTGGGTTGATTTCAAATATCAACAATGTTCAACAACGAATTTAAGAAATCACATACAGCACCTTTAACTCTTTTCCCACCATTGACAGAATTCTCCATCATTTATGACACAACACAATCCATGTTTACACTGTTATACGGTAGGGGGGCACTATTACACATCTTGTAAATTAGTACAGAATCACCAGACCCAAAAACAAGCGAAGAAGAAGCACAAACAAATGCTAGAATCATTGTTGACGCACATGTAAGCTAACACAGTCGTCAAACATCAAGCAGCATATAAATCAAAACTGCCCAACGTTACTGAATGAAATGTCAAAACAGATAGAGGTAGAAGCAGAGACTCTGTTCTTTCCTTTGATATGTTGTATGTTTTGATATTCAAACAATAAAATATTCTGGGGGCCATGAAAGTTTTGTAAAAATGATAAAAAAAAAATAAAAATAAAAAAAAAATGCTGGTGGGGAAAGAGTTAACAAAATCCAAATATTTATGAAATTATTTCACTGGATTATACTTGGAATCTTGTTTCTTTCATGTCTCTCCCCAAAGAGAGCAATTTAAAAAAAATTCTCCCCTTTTCTTCACTTCTAATCCCTATTAACATCCTTCACAGAGTGGTTGGTAAAGAAAGAATATGTCAAAATCCATTTTGAATGATCTACGAATTTAATCTTTGGTTAATTTCATTTCATTTGGATTATTCTACCGGTACAGGAAAAAAAATCTGTCATTATCTATAAAAAAATTAGCCCAAATCGTAGCAAGTCCCTTAAATCTGTGTGAGAATCGTTGATGCTGCAGTTATGATATGAACAATACATCTAACAAAGCCATTAGGAGACCGTTAGCTCTGTGTAGCTGCAACCGGGTTCATGGCCACAAGTCCCAGCATTTCCATTTCTCCCCGACTGCACTTTATCTTTGATGGTGTTTGGGCCTTTTTTGGGGGTAAGACATTAATCCTTCTGGTGTCTTGGTCTGATCTCTCCCAACACACCTATCTCTCAGGATCCAGTCAGGCTTTTCCCAGACACAAGATTAAAGAGATTACACTTTTACAGCATTCTGGATACCAACACTCCCATTTTCCCCACTCGCACTCTTTACCTTCCAAACTGCATGTCTTTCCTAACCCAGACTGTGAGAAGCCATCCGTCTTCCCGTGGGAAGGATGCTCTTGTTTTTCTCTTCTGAGTTGGAGGCAGGGTCATTTGTGGAGATGAAATAATAATAATAAAAAAATGCTCCGATGTGGAAAGACTATATGTTTCCTTAATGTTTTCAAGGGTGTGTTACATATTATTGCTTTGATAACGAAATGCGAGAGGCTAGATTTTCAGTGTTCAGGGAATGCTACGCTCACCGTTCAAGTCCAAAGCAGCGGTAGGTTTGACACTTGAGCAGGAAAGTTTAATAAAAGAGCTAAAATTGGAAAGTATGTTAGGAACGATGGGGTGTAATGGTCAGTGGTGAGTCTCTCAGGGGGGATTTGATAAAACACTTAACACAGACTGAACAATGCGTCAACACAAGTTGAAATCAAGAGAAGAGGCAGGGTGATTCCTTTGAGTATAATGCAGGCATTGACCATATGGGGTATGATCATTGTGTTTGTCAACTATTTGTTATGGAACTAAGTTGATGGGAGGTAACCTTGCCATCCAGGGAAAGGACGGAGAGAAGAGAAAACATCCCTTACCAGAAATGATGCTGGTCTATTTATAGAGTGCAGGGCCTCGGTTTACAATGACTTTATATTTCACAAACAGGACACAGTTCTCCTAGTGCAAGGGACCTTTGGAAAGTTTTGTTGCAGTTTTTAAGTATTTGGTTATTAAAGGGATAGTTCACCCAAAAATTTAAATTCTGTCATCATTTACTTTCATGTCACTTCAGACCTGTAGGACTTTCTTTCCTCAGGAAAACACAAAAGTTGAAGTAGTACTAGACTCCATGCTTTAAAGCTTAAAAGGGAGGATTATCAGTGAGCTGCTTTTATGTTACTTTAATGTTAAAATAGGTATAAAATATCATAAAATATATCGATATAACATGATACACAAAATAATAGATATAACATTTACAGTTGGAGAAGGCTCCTAAGGATACCATGGACAGTGAGGGTTTCCAAAAGAGAGGTCCTGGAGTGCATCAAACCAAAGATGTCACTTGAGGGAAAAATTACCAAACTGCGGCTCACCTACTTTGGCCATGTGATGCAAACGGCTTCATTAGAAAACGCAATGATGCTTGGCATGGTTAGCGGAAAAAGGAAAAGAGGCCGCCAAAAAACGTGTTGGCTCGACACTATCAAAAGTGACACTGGCTTAGGCATAGAACAGCTGAAAAAGAAAGCGGAAGACTGGAAAGCATGGCGAGAGTTGGCCCAACGGATCACCAAGTGTCAGATACGACTGAATCGCTAATCATCATCAAAATATATAACAAATTACTGACACATCAAGAGTGGTCAACCAATCGCACAAAAAGCTGAAGCAACGATTGGAATCAGTAAATATCTTTTCGAGATAGATCCTGGAATTATGGGGCAGTCGTGGCCTAATGGATAGAGAGTCGGACTTGTTACCCAAAGGTCATGGGTTCGAGTCTCAGTTCCGGCAGGGATTGTCGGTGAGGGGAGTGAATTTCCAGCACTCTCCCCACCCTCAATACCATGACTGAGGTGAGACCCCTGAGCAAGGCACCGTACCCCCAACTGCTCCCCGGGTGCCGCAGCAATGGCTGCCCACTGCTCCGGGTGTGTGTTCACGGTGTGTGTGTTCACTGCTGTGTGTGTGCACTTGGACGGGTTAAATGCAGAGCACAAATTCCAAGTATAGGTCACCATACTTGGCCACATGTCACTTCACTTCACAAATGCTAAAAAATCCTGAAAAAACCTCAAGAGGACAAACTAAAGCTGAACTGTTTTATTTTCTATTTAAGTTTGCATTTTTTGCAACCCTATTACTAAACTGGGACTTCAATAATCTCATT
Source organism: Anabarilius grahami (assembly GCA_003731715.1). NCBI lineage: Eukaryota > Metazoa > Chordata > Actinopteri > Cypriniformes > Xenocyprididae > Anabarilius > Anabarilius grahami. The sequence continues at coordinate 10,971,154 of RJVU01057109.1, forward strand.
AAACATTAAATAAACATTACAATTAAAAAGATTAAATTTAATAAAATAAACTAAAACTTTTAAAGTTGTGTGTGTGTGTGTATACATGGTTTATGAGGACACAAATGTGTATAATGACATGGCTATTACAACGTAATAACCATGTCATTATAGACACACTTCCTGTGTCCTCATAAGCCAAATGGCTTAAAAAAACATACTAAACTGTGTTTTTTTTTTAAATTCCAAAAATGCAGACAGTTTCCTGTGATGGGTAGGTTTAGGGGTAGTGTAGGGGGATAGAATATACAGTTTGTACAGTATAAAAACCATTACGCCTGTGGAGAGTCCCCGTAAACCACATATACAAGTGTGTGTGTGTGTGTGTGTGTGTGTGTGTGTGTGTGTGTGTGTGTGTGTGTATGTGTGTGTCTTTTCTTTGTTATTTAAAAACTTAACAGGAACAGTTGGCATTTACTTGAATTATTATATGGAAAAGACTGGCCCGGATATCACATTTTGTCTTCCACAAAATAAATTAATTCAGGTTTGGATCTAATGGGGTTGATTTAATGACAGAGTGAACTATTGCTTTAAATGTGTATTTACTTGCACTCTCTTAAGCAGTACTGTAGGCAGGGGAACTATGCTTATAACAGTTCCGGTACAAACACACACACACACACTGAGCCTCACAGCACCACTAGTTCTACTACAAAAGATCACAGGAAGATTCTATTATGGCAGCATTTAGCCTTGTGCGGCATGACAAGTTTTTGATTGCTAGGTAAGATGGAGAGGGTAATTGCAGGAGACGAAATGAGAGAGCTCTCCACTGACTGCATTCTAAACGCACACAGACAGAGGCAAAATGATTTTTGTCACAAGGCCCTTTCATTACATTGTGTTTATGTTTGTTTGAATACACTTTTTAATCAGGTTCTTTTGTGTTTAAATTCTCTCTCAGTGTGCAACCTAAGCTAAGAAAGATGAGCTCAATCAACTCAAATTCAGATTCAACAGCAAGACAGTGACAGCATAGGGTGCATTTATTCAGAAACTCTAAGCTTGACTTTGACTTTACAAAGAAAAAAACAAAACAAAACAGCAAGGCAGTAATTTAGAGTTTTTATACTGGATACAAATTCTGGAATTTCATCTTACAGACTGTTATTTTATATAGTTTTTTTATTTATTTATTTTTAATTTTCATATCATATGTTTTAGATAGATATCAACAATTATCCAATAAAACTGATAAACCTTGCATGATTTTGTTACTTGTGTGCTTGATAAGACTTAGATTAAACCTCACAACTTTGCTCCAAGTAAAATACTAACGTAATAAAATTAAAACATGGTTCTGTTTTTTGACACAATCAAAAAGCATTTCCATCTGTACACTTAAAAAGTCATGCCATAATATTTTAGCTTCATAGTCAATGTTTTTAATCAGAAGGAATTGCTTCAAGATTTTACTGTACTATAAAGATGGGAATCAGTTTGCTTTTGGAATTGTGCCAGATTGGGAATAGGTCAGTGTGAATGTTTTCACCGGAGCGCTGAGTGAGATTTGAATTCATAACTTTTGGGAAATTGCTCATTGGTCTGTGGGGTGCAGAATGTATTTATTACACAATAGCCAAGCAGACATTTCATCACCTAAAAATTAAATGACAGTATGATTAACAAAGGTTGCAAAAATGTAACTTAAAAAAAAGATTCTGTCTTCATATGTAACATCTCTAGTTAAAGGTAGGGTAGGCAATTTTTTTTATAAGCACTTTTTGTTTAATTGGTTGAAACTCTCTTCACATCCTGATAGCAATAAATAATAAAAGTGGTCAAAATATCTATCTATCTATCCATCTATCTATCTATATATATATATATATATATATATATAAAAAAAGTTCCAAAAAATTTTCCTATCTGCCTGTCAACATATGTATTTTCATATATCCGCATTTCTATGGCAACACTATCAACACCGAAATTAATCTGCAGCAGTCAGGTGGTACAAGTAAGAGCTCTGTAAGTTGTTTACATTCATTTTTATTGTAATGTTATTTGCTTTGAGACATGAGGTAATTTAAGAATCAAAAAATTCTTGTTAATTTGTCAGCTTGCAGTTCCGCATTTTTGTATCCCAGTTCACGGACAGTCGGATTGACATGGGGTTATTAACATAACGGTTACTGTAATGGTATGTTTATCACTTAAAATTGTATCATACTTTGTCTACTCTTTAAACAGCATTATGGTAAAAATGGAACACTATGGCAACAACTTTCTTACCTAAACATGACGGGGTTTTGCTTCGGTAGGTACAGGGACTAAAAGTGACTAGATGTCTTAATGGTTAAGTTTTTCCTTCTTTTTTGGCAAAAGGGAAGACAACAGCCTTTTTCTTCAGTTAGGTAGCACATATTTTTTATTTTTTTTAAAAAGGTAGACAATTTATATAATGCATATTGTGTATATGTATGTAGATCCTATACAGCAAATTAGACACAGTTTGTCAATCCAGACATCCAGAAATATCTGAGTGATTTTCACCTCCAATAATTCTGTACTGTTATTCCTCTGACAAATTGCCTACAAGCTGGTGTAAATGCCAGTGCCTTGAGTCAAACACAAATGAATGCTGCAGCTTCCTCTCCCAATGACAACAGCTAAATGAAGAAAGTTTTTACTGCAGAATAATCAGATAAACTAGACATCTCCTCCAATACTAAAGGCATCTCATATTTGTTATATATTTTCAATATTTTTATTAAAAACTAAAAATATTACATGGACACTAGTGGTACTGCTATTTGATTTGCAGAAATGCATTTCTCCATCCGTTGGTGTTTGTCTGAGTCTTCAAGCATGTAAGTAGTAACTTTATCCTTTATCAAGGGGATATTAATCGGTTGAAGTCTTGCATGAACAGCTTATCTCCTTCCAATGAATCGTCTTTCTGCACAAATTTTATAATTAGGAGCTAGCTTAATTTTTCCTTGTTATAGTGCTGCTCCACTTTAGTGAGGTTCAAACTCACAGCCCTCAAGAATTTAGTTATGTACTCTAGCCAAGTGCCAATAGCATGGTCCCACACTAAATGCAATTGCATTTTTAGTAGAGCCCAATCTACCATGACGACCCACATGGTGTTACTGACAAAATGGCTTTCCTTCATTAAACTGTACTATAAACTGTACAGTTTAATGCAATACAACATTATATTGCATTTCCACTTCCAAACACACACACACACACACACACACACATATATATTGCATTATACCTAACATAGTACAATAAATAAAAGAGAATACATTTTTTCATTAAATGCATATTTATGATTAGTCATGTCAGTCATAATGGGGCTGTTTATATTGTAAGATAAAAAAAAACATTGTTTAAAATTAATTGTCCTTTTTGTGGCTTTCTTTCTTTGTTCAGATTTTTTTTAACAAATTAATATAGATCTTCATAAATATGTCTTAGTGGAAGAGCAGTAGGGTATTATGGATTGAAAGCTTTTTAATCAAAAGTAAATACATCTTTTGAAAGCATAACATTTGCAGAGCTTAAGATGTTTGCCATTTTCAGCTCATTGAATCCCTAAAGATCGAACGGAAAGTTACAACAATAAAAGAGAGAAAGATATGAAGATCCAGCTCTGTCTGCACTGACCTCCAGCACATGACTCAAGATCAGAGACAAACATTTGTGGTGTGTTACCAAGTGCTTTCAGAGGCTTCTTTCGGTATCTGCAGTGAGATTCATTCCACTTTTTTACTCAGTCTGCCGCGGGCTCATCAGCTGCAATGTATCCATACTGCCTGAACACACATTATATGGATATGCATGAATGATTGAGTGAGTGTGTGCGCTTGTTTTCATGATTTATGAGAACATTTCATGAGTCCTCATATTTAAAATAGCTTTAAAAACATATTAAACAATATTTTATTAAAAATGTAAAAATGCAGAATGTTTTCTGTGATGGGTAGGTTTAGGGGTAGGGGTAGTGTAGGGGGATAGAATGTACAGTTTGTACAGTATAAAAACCATTACGCCTATGGAATGTCCCCACAATTCACAAAAACAAACATTGTGTGTGTGTGTGTGTAAATGTGTGCTGATAAAAAAAGAACAAAAACCCTAAAGAATCATTTGAACAACTGCAGCCAGACCACCAGGTGCCCTAAGCAATGGGAAAAGTTCATTGGTTGCTGATTGGCTGACAACATTCAAGAGGTTTCCCTGTCACTGACTGAAGCCTCTCAATATGTTAATGATATTACAAACACCATCAGACCATAATGGGTTTAATCTACCCATGAGCTCCTGTGGTTTATCCTATTTTGAGCATCTGTCCACTTGTGTTTTTCAGACAGGTTGAGCACCTCTAAGCATCACCCTTAACTGCAGTGTATTAGCAAAACTGCAGTGCTAGCTCTGAATTGAGACCAGATGTGCCTCTATGGCCTGACGTTGATGTATGCGTAGAAGCAGAGCGATTGATCTAAATGTATTTATGATGTTACAAATCAGACTATTTTCTTCAGGTTCAAATGGAACTCAGTCTATCAGTATGTCAGCTGGAATATTTATATTTTGCGTTCCTGCAATGTCACCGAACACTATAAATCATAATGATGTTTACCTCATCTGAGGAGAATGACAAGCAAAGTCATTGCCAGTGTGCTGTTTATCTGTGATTCCCAATGCCATTGGATAAATCTGTCTTGGGATATTTGCAATGCAAATAGGGGTAAGTGGTTTAGGAAGCTTCCTATGCAGAGAATACCAAATCTGGAGCAGATCTCACTGGTATGTGGGGTACGAAGAGCTTCGGTCTCACCCCAACATGCCGTTAAGAATACCAATGAACTCTGCGTTTGCTGTCAAAGGTCACACATATCAAATAATATCCCTGTCTATGAGTGAGCACATGCGTGTGTGTGGAAATCCATCCATGTCTCTGTGGACTTAGGGAAAACCCAGTTACGTACTGAATTTATGTGCATAACTGATACCAGCTACCCTCTGTGTGATCTGTAATTCACTTACATTACTGATGGAATGTGACCTATGCCAGTGAAGAGAAGCCTGCTGTTTTGAGAACTTTTAAGTGAGACCTTGGAAAAACATTCTAACAAAAGTTTACCTCAGAGAATACAAGTGCAAAATTGAAGAGGTTTGATGAATAAATCAGGTTAATAGACTGATTTCTCTGGTTTATAACTTAAAAAATTGCCAAACAAGAGTTATTTTTTTGTTACCTTCGACAATAGCAAACAAAATGTTCAATAGCAAACAATCCTACAGTATATTCACCAATTTTAATTCCACATGTTTAAAATCTTCACAGGCAGACAGACAGACAGACAGACAGACAGACAGATAGACAGATAGATAGATAGAATGATTTCTGAAGGATCATGTGACACTAAAGACTGTAGAGTAATGGATGCTGAAAATTCTGCTTTGCCATCACAGGAATAAATTAAATTTTGAACAGGGCCCTTGCACCCGGGCTCACCGCCACCCGTTGGCCTCAGGAAAACGGTGAACAGTGGGCGACATGCATGTAAGCGAGCAAATACAGAAGCATTATGGCAAAGTCATTTCAAAGTGCCACACTTCCTTCTGCCAAAAGGTGACGCTTTGACTGTAACTGAATATTGCCATGGAGATGTCTTCAGGCCAGGACTATTATCAAACATGTGAAGTTTGGAGCAGATTGGACATTGTATGCCTGAGTTACAATAACTTCTTGTTTCGTGTATGATTTAACGTGTGTCTAGTATGTTTGGTACTTTGTGGCATGTTTAAATGTGTTTCTGGGAGTCAATCACAGTGTAAAGCATGCCATTTCCTGTTGCCAGCAGGTGGCGCTATGACTGTAACTGAATATTGGCATATAGATGTCTTTAGGCCAGGACTCTTATCACACTTCTGAAGTTTGGAGCAGATCGGACATTGTATGCCTGAGTTACAACACCAAATCAAACTTTGTCAGGCCGCCACAGATACGCCCTTCAGCGAAAACTCAAGGTCTTTGCAATTTAACGTTGCTAAAGCCTTTAGATTAGACTGACCAAATATGATGTTTATCTGATAAAATCTCTAGGAGGAGTTCGTTAAAGTACAATGTCTGGAAATGGCAAAAACTGCAAAAATTTTGCAGAGAAAATTCAAAATATCTCACTTCCTCTTGGGTTTACAGAGTTTGGACCTGGGGCTTTTTTGTATGTATTGGCCCGTTAGATGTGTCTACCGAATTTCATACCTGTACGTGAAACGTAGCGCAAAAGGCGCTTAATTGAAATTTTGTAGGTGGTGCTATCGAGCCATTTTGCCACACCTAATTCTGAAACCCATATCAAATATACATTTTCACCACTTCTGATGCGTGTGCAAAGTTTCATGAGTTTTCGAGCATGTGTAGGCCCCTCAAAAATGTGAATCATTATGGAGAAGAAGAAGAAGAATTGACTGAGCAATAGAGGGTATGCATCGACATCAGTTTCCCGCCGAAAGCGCGCTCCCTCAGCTGGACTGAGTGGCAAAAGAACCTGCTGCGTGACTGGATTTAATAGGGGAAACTGCAAAAATGCGAGTAAAACAAACGAATTACACTAAAGGTTGGAATTGAATGTGTGCCTTACAACTTTTCAAATAAACCTAATCCATTGATATTGACATGCAGCCAGGAATCGTGTTTCCTGACATTTATATGTGCCTGATTTCGACGCCGGGGAAATACATAAACCAAATCTGCCTGTGAATATTTTATATAACTACAATATAGGTAGGTTTAAATCCGCGTAATCACTTATATCAATGTTATATTGTCATATTGTCCAGCCCTAAAACATATATAGTTTTATAGTATAGTTTTTGTCAGTGTTGTTTATAAGTTTAAATAAGGTTTAAATCCGTGTAATCACTTATCAATGTTATATAGCCTATCGTCATATTGTCCAGCCCTAAAACTTGTATAGTTTTTGTCAGTGTTTATTTAAAAAGACCAAATTATGCAGAATATAAAATATTATATTCCTAGAATATAAGATAAGCCTAGTAAATATTTAATTGATTAGTTGTCAACACAATATATAACAATACAATATATACGATATATATGATTTTACCTCAAAATCCAACAATTTGACACAAAACGATAACTGCAAATCCATGTTTCTCTGCTGGAGTCCAGTTGTTTCTGTGAATTGCAGTGATCTGTTTGCTTTTTTTTTCTGTAGCTTTCGGCAGCCTTTAAATATATACCTCAGGTTTTGTGTCAAAGCTATTTGTTCAGTCAATCACAAGGCTCTTTCCCGTTTTGGAAGTGTTTTGTGTTTTTTTTGCGGCATTCACGCTGAAAACCAATGCTGCTGCTCAGTATTTGTGCCACTCAGGGGACGTGACCGCAGCCATAATGGTCGACGCTGACGTCACGTGCATACACTCTATTACAATAGGGTCCTCACACCATCGGTGCTCGGGCCCTAAATATGTTCAAATAGAAAAGAGTAACTTTAAATGGTAATAATATTTCACAATATTAATGTTTTTTACTGTATTTTTTTGATCAAATAAATGATGTTTTATTAACAAAGTTCGGGAGGAGCATGGTCAAATAATCTCAATCATCATGTCATCATTTAAAAAAATCTAAGTGACCTACATTCAACTTTTGAATGGTGTAGTATCATGACTCAAAAAGTGTTTGAAACAGTTGAACTGGATGGCCACTGGGTTGAACTGAATGTGCCTGCATCAGGACAGCTGCCATTACTATCCATAGTAGAACAACCAGGGCAGATGTGCCATTCTTTGAGGACACTGGCATGTCCCCTGTTCCCTGGGGCTTTCTGGGTACACGCCATTTTCCCAAAAGACCAGATTGTCACAGCTCGCTCCTGCCACCACTGGGGCGCGATTCCATAAATCAGTCCCCTCACAACCCCTAGGCACACACCCACACCTTCCTACACTGCACCACAGCAAGATAAACGAGGCCCTGTCAGGGCACCAGAAAGGGTATAGATGTACTCACTATGAGCCATCACCTTGCCCTGCGACACTAATGTCAAAAGTTTCCATGTATTTTGTGCCCTTCCTCTTCCCTTGTTCTCCCGCCAAGCCCAACAATTCACTTGATTCTGGATTGCACTAGAAGGGGGTACTGCTTCACTGTGGTCTTCTTTTTAGAAGATACTTTATAGAAAATGCTATAATATCTTCAGATAGGCTATTCAAACATTAGTAAGATAACAATAACAGAGTTTAGTACAACTCCAGTGAGCGAGCAGGAGCACAAGACATTACTGACAAGGCATTCTTACAATACTGTGTTTGGGAGAGTGTTTTTATTGCGTACCTTATTGTTTTTCATGGGTCCAGTCCAGGATCTTCGATTACTTCAACTACTTAAACATACTGTATCTGTGAAAGTGAAAATGCCCTCTAGTGGCAGCAAAGTGTACCACAAGCCAACACAAAGAGGCACAACAAAGAAGAGCTTCTTAGAATCAATTTGAAATGTGAGCAACTCGTAGCTCCAAAAACTTTTCTACACTCTTACTTTGCTATTGACTTCAAAGAGAGATCATGAGGCCATAGTGGACATTATAATCATATATATTCCATTCTATGCTTCCCCATCCACTCTGACTTCGGGACTAGAAGAGGAACAGAATGTTCTGGAGACTCGCCCAAACTCTATGGGGTTGTAGGAGGTGGAGGTAGGGGGCCATGTTGCTGTGGCGTATCACAGGGCTGTTAGTTTTAATTAGGACCCAGGCTAGGGAACACAGAATGACTGCATCAAAGGTCAGATATACATCAATGGCGGCTGTGAAAATGTCGGCCTGCTCTGGTGGGCCCGGCCCGCAGGCCTCGGGGCCAGAGGGAAGTGAGAGTGAACTTCAAAACCAGGAGATTTCCACTGCTTAATAAGGACAAGCTGATGCCTATACTGGTTTATCACTCTAATGGGGAATACACCGCCTTCTAGTCCAAATACAACAGATATAGTTTGGAAGAGACCAACTATGTGAGAGAAATGATGAGGTAGAAGAGAAAAGAGAGAAATATGAAAAGCAAAAGATGGAATGAAGTTAAAGAGAGAGAGAGAGAGTTGAAGGTGCTGAAGTTGCTGTGTGTTAGATGCTTCTCTTTCTTTTTGTTTTCTCATCTCCAGCCACTTACTTTGCAAACACATAGTTCTCTTTTACAATAAACCGTGCTTCTCTCAGCTTAAGATAATGTCTTCGCTTTTCTCTGCAGTTGTTAACTAGTTTTATTCATTTTACCACTACCACCTTTTACCACTTTGTACCTTTTTGTGGCCATTTCCACACTATTGATCAATACATAAAGCCACACTGATCTTTTTTTGTGGGATTCTTTGTGGAACCTCAAAAATAGACTCCATTGCATATTTCAAGTTTGTATTTGGTTTATACAGTGGTATGCGAAAGTTTGGGAACCCCTTGCAGAATCTGTGAAAATGTGAATAATTTTAACAAAATAAGAGAGATCATACTAAATGCATGTTATTTTTTTATTTAGTACTGTCCTGAGTAAGATATTTTACATAAAAGATGTTTACATATAATCCACAAGACAAAAAAGTATAGCTGAATTTATTAAAATATCTCCGTTCAAAAGTATGTGAACCCTTGATTCTTAATACTGTGTGTGGTTACCTGGATGATCTACGACTGTTTTTTTTGTTTTGTGATGGTTGTTCATGAGTCCCTTGTTTGTTCTGAGCAGTTAAACTGAGCTCTGTTCTTCAGAAAAATCCTCCAGGTCCTGCAGATTCTTCAGTTTTCAAGGATTTTTTGCATATTTGAACCCTTTACAGCAGAGGCTGTATGATTTTGAGATTAATCTTTTCACACTGAAGACAATTGAGGGACTCAAACACAACTATTAAAAAAGGTTCAAACATTCACTGATGCTCCAGAAGGAAACACGGTGCATTAAGAGTCGGGAGGTGAAATCTTTTTGAATTTAAAGATCAAGGTAAATTGTACTTAATTTGTCTTCTGGGAAACATGCAAGTATCTTCTGTTGCTTCCGAAGGGAAGTACTAAATGAAAAAAATATATATTTCAACAAAATAAGAAAAATTTGGACTTCTTCATCCTGTTCAAAAGTTTTCACCCCCCGGCTCTTAATGCATCGTGTTTCCTTCTGGACCATCAGTAAATGATCAACCGGTTCGTGCTGGTGGAAAAGATCATTTAAGAAAGAAAAACAAAAAACAAACAAAAAAACCTTATTTGAAAACCTTATTCAACATATAATTTCTTACAAATGTTCAGAACCGAATCAGAACAAACAATTGTAACAGAAATTTTCTTAATTGACATAGTTGTAGGTGGCATGTTACTTATATATAATTAAAGCATCTGGGCTGACTTTGATACCAGGGGCTGAGGGGAATCTTTTCCTGTATGTGATTCACTTCTCACAGTAAGAGTACAAGAAAAAGGAGCACTTTAGAGTTATACAAACGCGATTACGTTAGACTTATGTGAGGACACCTTCACACCTCTGCAGTTTCTTTTTTTAGCACTAAATGGCATGTCTTGTCTCTCAGAAATCACCACCTGGTTCCCGCTCACTGTATGTCACTCTAACCGTTTATTCAGCTTTCTTGCCTGACATTGCAGTTGTATTTTCCTTCGGGGTCAATACTGATGGTAAACACTAGTTTGCTTGCTGGGGCACCTCTCAAGTGTGAAGCTGGCAGTGTGGTGATGAGCTTCATGGATAAGATGACAACACGTGACGTAACCTTGCTATGGGAATCACAGTCCCAAGCTGCCAGTTCAACTTGTCCTCCCACCAGCCTCGAAGGCCCGAAAGGTTAATTGATTTGTGCCCCTTCCTTTGCGCCACTGTGTGTGTGAGATGCTTCTATGGATATACCATGAAAACCAATGAGAGGGGAGTGGAAAAAAGAGTGGAGGAGAGTAATTGAGAGAGAGAAAAAAGAGATAGCCTGAACAACAGTTCAAGGGGCAGAGGATAAACTGCCTCTGATAAAGGAAAAGACAAATAAAGACTCCTTGGCTCTAAATGAGAGCAGATCCTAGAGCTCTATAATACCCTTTTCCACCAGCACGAACCGGTTGCTAGTTCAGAGCTAGTGCTAGTGCCAGTTCGGAGTTGGTTCAACTGACGAGCCTTCTAAGAACCGGTTTGCCTTTCCAGGGGCTAGAGAGCCAACACAGAGCCAGGCCTTATGTCACTGTATACTCATATTTATCTCATATTTCATAGCAAAGCTAGCGCGGCAGTGTCAAACACAAACACACCAAGCTTGTTCGAGATGCATCGGCTTCTCGCAGAGCGATCGGCGCATGACATCAAAGCACCGCGAGAACGATCCAAAAGCACAAAGAGTCGTATGCTCTATAAGGACTGTCAGTGATACAAATTTGTTATCTAATTAATTACACGATGTAGCGATTAATTCAATTAATTGAAAATTAATCGCACATCAAATTTGGCTGAGAAATTATCACCCAAAGATCATTTAAAGTCATTATTGTGTTAAATTATAAAAGCATAGACATTACAAAAAGTAGCTTTAGAAAGAAAAACAAAAAACAAACAAAAAAAAACTTATTTGAAAACCTTATTCAACATATAATTTCTTACAAATGTTTAGGCTACAACTACTATGAGGCCATGAGGGTGGGTAAGTGATGCCATCATTTTTATTTTTGGGTGAACTATACCTTTAATGTTTTTTATTTTATTAAAATGGAAATATAAAATTATTTTTTTAAATGAAGTTACATTATTATCTATTTATTCTGTTTATATTAATAGATATTTTTTTATCTACTGTATCTGTTTATTTATTTATTTTCTAAATAAGACACTAAAATGGCCAGTAGGTGGCAGTAAATGTCATAATGAGTAAGTCAATGAGTCATTCATTCATTCAATTCGTTCAAACAGCTGATTCATTCAGGGATGAAGTTAATGGCTCTCTTTATGAATGGATCATTGAATCATTGGTTCACCCGAATGATTTGTTCAAAACGTGGATTCATTTCGAAACGCCTCTGTGTGTTGAGACCAACAGTCTCTGGCTTATAGGTAATATTTTCGTTATCAAAATTGAGCAAAACAATATTGTGTCTAAAATAACACAATATTAACTTGACTGAACTGTTGTATAAAATCAGTATCACATTTGCACTCGTGCTATTCAGAACAAAATCATCACTCTTGTGATATTGCGCTCATTTCTCGTGTGATATTGCTTATGATATGATATAAATAAGAGACAATAACTCATACATTTTTGCCCCAATATCTTTTTTTTAGGGGCATTCTAACTGCATAACATAACATAACATAACATAACATAACATAACATAACATAACATAACATAACATAACATAACATAACATAACATAACATAACATAACATAACAACATAACATAACATAGAGTAATAGGACTGCCAATTTAATACATTCCTTTAAAATGTAAAAAATGCTATTTAAGAATCATAGCCATTATGATTATTAATTATACAATTAAATTAATGAAAATTATAAACATTCACACATTTAATCATGACATTAATATTAATACTGCTTAATGTATGCATCTATGAATGAATGAATGAATGAATGACTGCAAGCAGCCCAGCTGTCAGGAGGTTTACATTATTGAAGATGCTGGTCAAGAGACATTTGGGGCAGCAGAGAGAGACAGAATCAGACAGAAAAAGACATGCTCTCTATGGCCAGAACAAGATATCTTTGTGAAGATGACCTCTGGGTTGCTGACTGTTAAATGTGATACCAGTCCGTGTGTGTTCAGTAATCAGAGGCCTGGGGCTCTCTGTCTCCTGTACGTGTCATACTCCATCAGTGCGCCGGCCCAGGGACTCAGCTCGAGCTCCAGGTCCCACACTACTCTACTGTCATGATGATTTTTCCCCAGCCAGTTAGGCATGCCTTGGCCTTCATCACCTGCACACATGGAACGCTTCGGCAAGCATCACCAGGAGGAGCGATGTGACAGCCACAGCGCTTCCTACTGTAACACTGCCACCAATGTTGTGTTGTACAACAAGTCCTGTGAAATGTTTGTTGGTTGAATTTAAGAACTTGTGTCTTAGCATTCTGTATCTTTCGACATGTCCCGAGGCACAGCTGATGATATATTCTGATAGCGCCGAGCGCATGAAATAAACATCCCCGTATCTACAGCCGAAATCTGGCTCTCCAAGGTGGTGTTGACAGTTAAGTTAGAAACCCATGAGTATATCTGCTAACTGTTTTGTGAAAGTTTAAAAAATTTTAGGGGGCAGAGATGAGCTATAACAACTGAGAAGGACATTACGACAATAGCAATAAAGATTTCTCTTTATAATACTTTTCAATTACAGACATCACCGACAATTCCATTGTGTGATGATGGTATTAATGATTACTGATAAATGGGTAACACTTTATAGTAACTGCATGCTATGAATCATTAGTTAAGCATTAGTAAATAGTCAATTCATCATTTATAAAGCATTAATAGACATAAGTAAGCAGTTTATAAATACAGCTATAAATGCTTTGTTCTTGACTTATGATCTATCTATCTATCTATCTATCTATCGATCTATCGATCTATCTATCTATCTATCTATCTATCTATCTATCTATCTATCTATCTATCTATCTATCATCTCTTTTTAAAACGTTTAGACAAGTCACCATAAAAAAGCTTCTCTTGAGGAAATGCGTTTGTAGTTAAACATTATTTCTTTGAATTTCAGTTTTCTATGTCAATTCATATTCAGGAATTTAATTAAGATTTAAAAGGCATTCTCAACTGAATTCTGAATGGCACACAACCTTGATATGTACATACAGTTTTCTCGAATCATCCTTAAAGGAACACTCCACTTTTTTTGAAAATAGGCTCATTTTCCAACTCCCCTAGAGCTAAACACTTGAGTTTTACTGTTTTCAAATCCATTTAGCCGATCTCCAGGTCTGGTTGTACCACTTTTAGCATAGCTTAGCATAATTCATTGAATCTGATTAGACCGTTAGCATCTTGCTCAAAAATGACCAAAGAGTTTCGATATTTTTCCTATTTAAAACTTGACTCTTCTGTAGTTACATTGTGTACTAAGACCGACGGAAAATGAAAAGTTGCAATTTTTGAGTGGTCATTTTTGAGCGAGATGCTAACGGTCTAATCAGATTCAATGAACTATGCTAAGCTATGTTAAAAGTGGTACCGCCAGACCCGGAGATTGGCTGAATGGATTCGAAAACGGTAAAACACAACTGTTTAACTGTAGGGGAGTTGGAAAATGAGCCTATTTTCAAAAAAAGTGGAGTGTTCCTTTAAAGGTGCCCTAGATTCAAAAATTGAATTTACCTCAGCATAGTTGAATAACAAGAGTTCAGTACATGGAAATGACATACAGTGAGTCTCAAACTCCATTGTTTCCTCCTTCTTATATAAATCTCATTTGTTTAAAAGACCTCCGAAGAACAGGCGAATCTCAACATAACACCGACTGTTACGTAACAGTCGGGATCATTAATATGTACGCCCCCAATATTTGCATATGCCAGCCCATGTTCCCAACATTATGAAAGGCATTAGGCAAGGGCAGGACGTCTGGATGTGCACAGCTGAATCATCAGACTAGGTAAGCAAGCAAGGACAATAGCAAAAAATGGCAGATGGAGCAATAATAACTGACATGATCCATGATAACATGATATTTTTAGTGATATTTGTAAATTGTCTTTCTAAATGTTTCGTTAGCATGTTGCTAATGTACTGTTAAATGTGGTTAAATTTACCATCGTTTATTACTGTATTCACGGAGACAAGAGCCGTCGCTATTTTCATTTTTAAACACTTGCAGTCTGTATAATGCATAAACAACTTCATTCTTTATAAATCTCTCCAACAGTGTAGCATTAGCCCGTTAGCAACGGACCACAGCCTCAAACTCATTCAGAAATAAATGCAAACATCCAAAATAAATACTATACTCACAGGAATCGATGTATGCATGATGAACACTTTGTAAAGATTTTTTTGAGGGTTATATTAGCTGTGTTTTGATCTGGTACCAACCAAGCTGACAAAAAATATATTCTAAGTACGTTTTGCTAACATTAGCATTAAGTTCTATTTAAAAAAAAAAAAAAAAAAAAAATTAGCTGTAAACATTATGGGATTGTTACATTTGGGGGTGGCATGGTGGCTCAGTGGGTAGCACTGTCGAACTCTGGTTCGAACCACGGCTGAGCCCTTTCTGTGTGGAGTTTGCATGTTCTCCCTGTGTCAGCATGGGTTCTCCGGTTTCCCAACAGTCCAAAGACATGCAGGTTAGGTGGATTGGATATGCCAGAAATTGTGAGTGTGAATGTGTCCCAGCTCTCTCAGTACTGTCAGGAAGGGAATCCGGTGTAAAGCTTCTCCAAATCAAAAAGTGTGTGTGAAGCGGACCCTGCAAATGAGTGGAAATTATGCTAGGAAGATGAATGGATGGATGGGATTGTTACATATGAATGTTCTCTTAACATTCTGAAACAAGTAGTAACATTTAGGTAGACGAGCATCATGCTAAAACATTTTAGAAAAAAACATTCCATGTACTATGTCAAGTCACCTTTATTTATATAGCGCTTTTTACAATGCAGCTTTACAGTAATAACTGGCAAATACTTTTGCCAGCTCTTAAAGAAAATGGTGTCATTGTCTAGCTTAAATAAATTCAGTATTGATTCATTCCGATGTAAAATCAATAGTTATTAATTTAGGTAATTTATCTATATTAGCACTGGAGAAAACAGTGATGTCATCGTCCAGCTCAGTTTAGTTCGCATACAATGGTGTCAATACAGGGAGATCAAAAACATCGTTGAATATCAAGTGTCCCCAACTAAGCAAGCCAAAGGCAACAGCGGCAAGGAACCCAAACTCCAACAGGTGACATCAGGTGACCAACAAGCGACAAAACTGGAGAAAGAAAAAACTTTCTATGCATAAATAACGTTTTTGTGTTAATGTTTTGATAACATTATTAAAGGGTTAGTTCACCCAAAAATGAAAATTCTGTCATTTATTACTTACCCTCATGCCGTTCCACACCCGTAAGACCTTCATTAATCTTCGGAACACAAATTAAGATATTTTTGTTGAAATCCGATGGCTCAGTGAGACCTGCATAGGGAGCAATGACATTTCCTCTCATGTTCCTGATTCGTGTCGAATCAATTTCGTGTCGCCAAAGTCATGTGATTTCAGCAGTTTGACGTGATCCGAATCATGATTCGATATGCTGATTCATAACGCTCCGAAGCTTCCTGAAGCAGTGTTTTGAAATCGGCCATCACTAAATAAGTTGTTATTTTGTTTTTTTTTGGCACACCAAAAATATGCTCGTCGCTTTATAATAATACATATTGAACCACTGTACTCACATGAACTGATTTCAAAATGTTTTAGAACATTAATGGATCTTCAGAGAGGAAATGTCATTGCTGGCTATGGAGGCCTCACTGAGTCTTCGGATTTCAACAAAAATATCTTAATTTGTGTTCCGAAGATTAACGAAGGTCTTACGGGTGTGAAACGGCATGAGGGTGAGTAATAAATGACAGCATTTTCATTTTGGGGTGAACTAACCCTTTAAAGACCAGTTTTGAACAAACCTTCTATTTACAAAACTGGAAGAATGTTCAGAACTTTGAGAGAACCTTCCCAGACTTCTAGTCAAGTTCTGAGAATGTTTCCTTCAATGGGAAAGACTACTGCTAGAAGTTCTTTTTTATACACATCTTCGAGATAAGGTAGCATTACCAAATGAAACTGTTTTATTCATCCAGCAATTTCCCAATTTTTTCTACTGACTCTCTCAGTACTGTATAATTAAAGGCTGAGGGTTATCCACTGTATCTGCAGAGTAATTACAGATGAACATGCAGAGTAAAACACTGATATATAGAGAGCTGAAGGTTAAGTCCAGTGAAAGGGTCATTGTTGGCTGATTGAAGAGACTGGCACATGGAGGAGAGTCATGTCTTTTACGAAATCAAATCTTTCTGAAATCCCTAATCCCGAGAGTGCAATATCTGGAGAATGAATTTTTTCTTTTTATCAAGGTTGGAAAGATGGGAATATTGCAGTGTCTGGGATTTCAGCATTGAGGATGTGTGTGGTATGTGTGTGTGGTGGTTTGGGACGGTGGTGGGGTTAAATGAAAAGAACTGATCCGCCGCTGTGTGCTGGAGCCATGGCTGATTACAGGAGGGGAAGTAGAGGCAAGGCTCTGCAGTGTAAGAATGAGGTGGAGATGCTGGAGCCGTGTGTTGCAGTATAGCGCTGACCCCTGCTGCAAAGGTGCACGGAGCTCTGGGGTGAATTACAGTCAGTGGCAGACGGAGTGGATACGGTTCACAGAGGCTGCCGGGACTGCAGGAGAACATACAAAAGGCTGCGTATAGGAACACAGGAGCTTCAGTAAATGAACACTACACTGCAGAGATGCGCTTTCCCTTTCATACTCTGTTGCACACGCTCTTAAAGTCTCTACAGGAGATTGCACATGGGATCAAATTTATGCACAGATTGCATTTACATGTGTTAGTGGATAAAGCACATTATTTAAAGAGATAGAACATCGAAAAATATATACAGTATTCTGCAGAACACACTGCACAAACTTTTTTGTTCAGATAATACAGGTAATTGTGGTCCAAAGCTCCACTGACTTCCATATATATTTTGTGCTCCATAAAAGAAAGAAAGTCATTTCAGGTTTGTAACAACATGAGGGTATGTAAATGATGACAGAATTTTCATTTTTGGGTAAACTATTATGCACATTTCCTTTTAACGCTGCTTGTTGAGTGTAATATGTTATACTGCAAGTATAGCAAGTGTTATGTAATCTCTTTTTCAGGAACATGTTAAATTTACGCCTTAATGTCTTTTTTCATTTCTTTTATGTGTATTTATTTACTGACAAATACAATTGACAAACTCTCCCTCTCCTGTTTTGGGAGAAATAGGAGTAAAAGGTGTGCGAACATTGTTGGAGTTGTAATATGTGTGAGAATGTTGGATATAATTGTTATAGAGAGTGTTTCATGCCACAAAGTTTTCTTTCAGCCCACCTGATTTATGCTTTATAACCATCTCACACTTAATTTTGGTAAGAAAAAGTAAATCCAAGTAAATTTCTTTCTCAGAATCTCTGTCAGTGACAGTGTGAAAAAGTTACACAAAAGAACAGGAATTACAAGCAATTTACAATAAGGTTCAATCTGTTTACATTAGTTCATACACTACGCATATATATATATATATATATTGAACATATTTGGTAAAAATAAATTGAATGTTAATTTATACAGCTTGAAACGTAAAAAATTTATTATAATGTATAGAAGTGAAATTAACCTATAGATCAATAAATTATGTAAATGTATTGTTAATTGTTAGTTAATGCTAATGACTTAAAACTTATTGTAAACTGTTACCACTATGAGTGACACAATATCGTGACACTAAACTTTAAAAAGTAACCTTCTCCAACACTGACTGCCATTGTGTCCTTGAGAAAGGCTCTTGACCCTCTGTATACTCTGGAGTCTCACATAATTGCCCTGTTCTTTAAACCTATCTTCCGGTCTGTGTGAGATGATAGGAAAGTGACGGCAAGATAAAAATACCTAGGTCTGTGCGGGATAGACATTTTCCAACACCTTTTTCAAATTCAGATTCAGAACCTGAGCACAAAACAAAAGCTACCAACAGTCCTAATTAGTTTCTGACAGCAACATGGCATTGTTTAAGTCAAGTTCTCCTGGGAAGTTTGTATTTACGAATTGGGAAGTCTCGTTTACTACATCAGGTGCATTGAAGTCACATTCTTCGGAGCAAGATGGCAGCGTACCTTCTGTTCATGAGTTTGTTTGGCCATATAATCTTTAAGCTATTAAGGTTAAACATATTTGGCTTGCTGTCTGCAGTGGAGGGGCTTGAGGAAGCGGCATCAACTCGAGCTTACATATACCCCCCAGTGGGACTACTAATGCTTGGAAAAGGAGCAAGATGCCTAAATTATGTTGGTGTTGTTGGGCAGGTGGAGGGATGCCAAAACAGCTGATGCCGGAGCAAGTTGGGAGGCTGCTTATATGCTCCGGCAGTTAATTAAAAGATTAGTTGGGTTCACTCCTCCCGAAATTACGTTTAGGAACTTCACTTAATCAACTACACAAAAATACAGCAAGATTTTTAATCTCCACTTCTAGAAAATGAAGAACAAAAATGTGCATCAGGTGTGTTTTGCTTTTTATAATTCATTTATGAAGCCACGGTAAAATTGATCTTATTCTATTACAATGCTATTGTATTTTGTGCAGACTATTAGCTTATTTTGTTGTAAATAAAAAAGCCTGACAATTTCTCTGCTAAATACATAAAAGTTCTGTCATGAAACTCTAGATGGCGCAGGCTGATAGGTCCTAACTCAACCTGTTTGCAATCGCATCATTCTCTATATGGCACAGCTGATTGGTTCCTGCTGTATCAGTAGCCAATGAGCTCATGTGCTCAACCTTCAAATACTAGGTTAGCATTGCCTTAGCAGTGCAATGCGTTTCCAGAAACCCTCCACCTTCCCCAGCTCCACCTGTATACATCTGCTACAGGTAATTCATGTAAGCTATATTGTACAGCAGCAGCAGCATGGCTTACTTGCTCACAGCACCTTGTCATGTATGTATTTGCAGTAGCAAGTCCCGTACTTGCTTTGCAGCAGCAATAACCAACAGCAGCAGCAGCAGCGTAGGAGATCTAATATATATTAACTAATATATTGTCATACCCATTACCATGCCAAACACTCAGAGAGTTGTCATGACAGAGATATAAGTACTGTAACACCATGTTTCTCACTGACATGCCCCCAACTCATAAACTCTGGGGTTAAAGAAAATCCCAAGCTTCAAATCAAAGCCTTCACTTTGTCGTGGCGTTCATGTGCGTTCAACTCACAAATACAATCTTTCAGACATGACTTGAATGCACCAAGACTGTCTGCATTCCTCTGAGCACATGCAGCCAACAGGCGACTAAGCACCGACGGGATCTCCAGAAGAGGCCAAGGGGTGAGCAAGGGGCTTGAGCCGAGGTGAATGAAAAGCTAGTGCTTGCTTTTAAACAGAACAGCGCACAGAGCAGCAGTCTTATTGTCCAACAAGCACATGGGCCCGAGTCTCTCTCTGAGATTGCATTGTGTCTCCGCCTGTATGGTGGGACATACATTATTCAACACTCCCAGGATGCCTCGCTGATGAGTAACAGTGCAAGCGCTGAGAAAGGGATGAGAGACCGAGAGAAAGAGAGAGGGAGGCAAACGGAGAGGAATGCCCATTTAATTTTTGGTGAATAAAACAAGAGCTTCAACAATGCTGTGAGGGCACCATGCAATAGAGTTTTGTTTCTTATTGTGCAGATGTCTTTGAATCCTTGGCAAAGCTATTTTTTTTCTTGGCTCAGAAGCAGAGATTGCGCTGTCAAGTTCTCATGTCTTTTTCATATGGAACCACTGGTAACAAAGGAAAATACATATCAATAAATACCAGTTAGAGAAAGAGAGCAAGCCATTTCAGAATATGAGATGACAGGCTGATGTATTCCACACGGTGCTGGGATGGAACAATTGCTGCACGAATCCTGAAATTTTCAAAACCAAAGCTTTATTTCATGAGTGAAACAGGCAAGTGCACAGTTCCACATTAGTTTGCCTGAATGTTGTAGTACAGGACGTGCAGACTGCAAAGTCACTCTGAATGCTATCGGACTATCATTGAACTGCCTTTTAAATATCTTATGCACATAATGAGAGTCAAGCTAATATCCATCATTTCCCTTTTCCTTTTAACCTCAATGTCCCTTTTATATAGCTCACTGTGCTTGTGTGAATGTGTGGGGCAGGTTTTGCCTACATTACAGAGACCAAATGTCCCCACAAGGATAGTAAAAGCTGAAATGACCTACATTGTAAGGAGCAGCCAATGGTCCCCATGAGAGGAACTGCGTAATAAACAGGGGTGTTTGACATTATATACTTTTGGGACATTGAAATCTCCTGTGCGGTGACGTGCTATACTCCATCCAATTCTATTAATAATATTTTAAACAGCATTTATACATATACACACACACACACACACACACACACACATATATATATATAGACCATTGAAAAGTTTGAGATTGGTAAGATTTTTAAAATGTTTTTGAAAGAAATCTCTTGTGCTTAACAATGCTACATTTATTTGATGAAAATTATTACAATTTAAAATACCTGTTTTCTATTTTAATATATTTTAAAATGTAATTTATTCCTGTGATGGCAAAGCTGAATTTTAAGCATCATTACGCCAGTCTTCAGTGTCACATAATCCTTCAGAAATCATTCTAAAAGGCTTATTTGGAGCTCATGAAACATTTCTTATTATTATCAATGTTGAAATACCTATGAATGATAAAGAGAACATATAGGTGTAACTTGTGTAACTCACAGGCTCTAATATAACATGTTGCTTGTCGATTTACCAACATCATGATTCTACATTGATGCTGAAATGAAAATCAAACAGAGAATAAAGAATGGAAATATGCTCACTTTCAGTCCGGTCTTACAGAAGCTCCTCTATTGCTTTGAAATTAACTGAGTTACATAACTAGGGCGCTTTTAGTAATTTCACTTCTCTAATGAGAGTAATGTTTAGGATGTTTCTCCATGCATCCTCCCTCCCTACTTCTTTCTTTTTCATTTTTTTTGTCCAACCTCTTTCTCTTTCACACCGTCACCCTAGAAATTGTGAATCAGTTCCACTTTATCCAGGCTGGGGCAGATTCTTATCATTAACAGTCTGGTTAACACATTGATTTTTTTTAAAAGATGAATCCTAGAGAGACCATGACTATTTAAATGAAGGCCAGGATTAACAAACAATTATCGCAAAGTCACCCAGATGCTAATTAAGCACGTCTATAGGTAGTCAGTCTTAAAACAATTCCAGGGGCTATTTAAACAAAGCGAGCCATCCAGACATTTAAAGAACGAGGCATACAAAGTTTAAGATGAGGTTATGTGAGAATTGCTATGCGACTTGATTAGGATTTTGCCCCAGGGTGACAAGAGCTGTTAAGAAACATAACCATGCACGACTATTGAACAGCAAGTTACTCTTTCCATTCCTTCTTCAGCGTCTTTCCTTGTTATATAATGGTGATTATGGAGGGCCGCTGTCTTGATACAGCATCGGAGCAGCCTCAGTATTATACTAATGTTCAGAAGTGACAGCTAGTTTTGTGATCCACACTAAGTAGTTCTGCGCGGCAGGAACCTAGGCACGAAATGGCATTTTTCATGCACAATTGCTTCTGTGACCTCATCTCTTGGTATCCACCCAATGAAAATTAAAAAAATTGAAAAAGACAAAAAACAATAACATTCTAATAGGCGAGTGAGACAGATCTTAAGTCA
>RJVU01057109.1:11002726-11042591 GCA_003731715.1 Anabarilius grahami
TACAAACTGTATATTCTATCCCCCTACACTACCCCTATCCCTAAACCTAACCATCACAGGAAACATTCTGCATTTTTACATTTTCAAAAAACATCATTTAGTATGTTTATTAATCCATTTCCCTCGTGGGCACCGCTGGCTGGTCCCCACGATGTAGGTGAACTCAGGTTTTTATTACATCGTGGGGCCATTTGGTCCCCACGATGTAATATAAACAAGAACACACACACACACAACAAATGCAGGCATGTTGCTATGTTTCTATATGTAAAATGTACATTTTGGCCTTTCATAATAGTCTCTTTCAGATACATTTTAATAAAAAGAAATGTAATTCAGAAACATAATAATGCTAAATAACCACTCAAGACTCATGAGGGGGTTGAAAGCGTTTGTGCCTTTACATATTTGAACTGTAATTATCTATTTAATTTGCAAAGATTGATAACCATTTACGTCAATGCATGCACCCACTAGAATAAAAATAGTCAAATGAAAAGAAAAATGTTTTAATGTTTAAATGTTTCTGCATCTATACGTATTCATTATAGAGACTCCTTTTCACATTAATGTACATCAGGTGTTGAAAATTAGTTTGTAATTCCACTACCCATTCAGGGCAGACTAGTTTCTGTTCCAAAGCTATGCTAAATGAGAGCAACTCAGCCCATAGCTGCTAAAAATGATGACCTGCATCTGTGGACTAACAATAGCTAAACAACTGGTGTGATAAAAAGTCCAGCCTGGCATAAGGTGGATAATGGGTAATAGAGAAAGTGAAGTTATAAAAAAAAGCTGCAGGACCAGCATTTCTGTCATCACCTCTAGAACAGAGCGGCCGCGGATAGACACGAGGTGAGTTGTCATATTGCTGGGAGGCCTAGCGTAAGTGTCAAGTTTTTTATGAGTCACGGGCCAAAATGATGACCCACATCCTCATTACAATGGGTTACGAGGAGTTCGCTTTGCTGGAGTGGAAAATAAAGGCAAATATCCAACACTACCACTCATCTCTGCCCGCTCTCTCGTTTTCTGCTCTGAAATAGTCTGCTGGCCTGCCAGACTGGGATGTCAGGTGCATGAGGTGTCCCTGGGACAGTAAATCGAGTCATTGCTTGACTCAGACTGTGCATTTCAATTTAAGATATTCAGGCATAAATCTGTCAAAAGCTGTGCAAAAATAATGAAATAAAAAACCCAGCAGACTGTGATTGAAACAGGCATCAGCAAGCATGCTCATTCAATCGAAGAGACAAGATTCTTGCCACTAGTTTGAGAAAGACCTACTACAACATGTCTTCTCATTTTCCACACTTGTAAGTAGGCATCCCAAAAAGACAGAACATTCCGGATCAGTATGAGTGTTTGTGTAAAATTGGCTTTAGTCTAAACTCATAAATACAGCAAAACTTGCCCTTGGCATAACCTTGATGTGTAAAAAGTCATATGATATCATAAAATTCTGAGATTGTTTTCCCTTTATTTATGAATTAGTACTAGCTGTCAGAGTTGTGTGCTTTCATAACTGAATTAAGAATGATTTTTAAATTCCAAATTTGAGTTGAGGGAGCAAACAGGATGCAGAATTGCAATTTAAATTTGAATGTAGAATTAAAATGAATTTAAATTGCAATGAATTTGTTTTTATTATTATTATTATTTTCATAAATTCAAAAGCCTTGAAGTTTGAAGGTTTAAGATGATAAGATGATGGATGGATGGACGGATAGATGGATGGATTGACGTTTGCTGTTATTGTTAAATTGGGTTAAAATAGGAAGAAAAGTCACATTGAAAAGTTAAACTGTATTTTAACCTAATGTTCTTAGATTTTTAAGAGACGTTATTGCATAAGCATAAACTGAAACATAATGAAGATCTGAACACATTAAAATGAAACGCTTCAGTGGCAATGCAATACCCCACATGCATATTAATAGAATGGCTGAAAATTGTGTCCTGGCTATGACTAACTGTACAAATCTGAACACTTCAATGCTTATCATTTGGCAAGAAAAAAGTGATTCTGCAGATTCACTGTCTTTACTGCATAAATGGTTCCCCATTATACACCACAACTTTCTGAAAACAACTCTTCTTATTCTGTATCCAAGATTATGGAGGGGAAATAGCATCTTTTGACGGGGGAACGAGTGAGAGAGGACATTAGCCATTCAAGCTGGCGATAAAGAGTTATCTAGTATTGGACTGTGCCCATCAAAAGGCAGTGTTTCAAGAGCTATTCAAAGATGCTTTTAAAGCAAAATAACCACTCTACCACACACACACAAACACACACACACACACAGACAAATGACAACAGCACTGGCAGTTTTCACCAGCACTGCTCATAAGGAAGTTGAATGAGACCTCTGGACGTTCAGACTCTTTGCTCTCACAGAACAATGCTGAGATACTCCTAGAGAGCTAAATAAAAAGGCTTTGAGTCTGACTGTGAAGACTTTACAGCACCACCTCTCATTTTCTGATTGCATAGCATGCACATCATTATCCATGAAAGATCATCACACCTACGATGGCTATTGGCCCATAATTCAAGCCCTTGATGCAATTTCACTCTATTTGTTTCTCAGGAGCTGGATGCAGCATTTAAGATGAGGCTGATAATTCCTGTATAACAGTCTTTAATCGGCCTGACAGTGGTACACTTGACCTTGGGGTGAGGTCGGTGTAGCGTGGATAAGAAGGCAATTTAACCATGTAGATGGCAGCTGAAGATAATGAACCCATATTGGAGGAGACAAATGTCCCAGGGGCTGAGTGGTGAGCGATTACTCAATGTAATGTGAGACAACTGATCAAATCACTGAGGGATGATATGAAGTTTATGAGTCCTCATATGCAACATCAGCGTGAAACATGCCGGCAGATTCTGTTACTCCAGTGCTTGTGGATTTAGCCATGTACAAGGTCAGAATCACCCACTTGTTTAAAATTCCCTATAGCGAGGTTTTCCATGTTTACAGAGCCTAGCTATAATTATAATTATATTTAGCTATAATTAAGCAATATCACATGATCAAGGGTGCGGTTGGTCTGAATTCAACCAACAACAACACAATTGCATGTGATATTACTTTTATACAACAGTTCAATAAACAATAAATAGCTTACATTTTAGACACAGCATTGCCAGTTACTTTGTCTATTTCTCTCCTTTAATGAAAATGGTTTCCAAAAAGGCAGAAATGGTTGTCTCCAAGCACCACGCAGCAGGGGTTTCGTTTGAATGAATCAGTGCTGTTGAGCAAATCAGTTGGGTGAATAATTCAGTGACTCATTCAAATAGACACTTGCTGAATTCAGAACTGCATACTAGCATACTCTTACTATTTCTGCCATAGAAAGATATGGTAAAAGTAGTAGTATGCTAGTATGCAGTTCTGAATTCAGCAAATCACTTGTTTTGTTCATGAGTGAATAACTATATTAACACTTTCCCTAGCCAGCCTTTTTTTATTATTATTATTATTTTTTTAAAGTTGCCGGCCAGCAGCAGCATTTTCACAAAATTTGCATTACCCACAGAATATTTTGTTCTATGAATATCTGAACATGCAATATATAAAAAGAAAGAACAGAGCCTTATGCTTAAAAAAAAAAAAAAAAAGGATCTAGGGCAGTTTTGATTTATGTGCTGTTGAATATCTGATGATCGCATTAGCTTACATGTATGTAAGCAATGCTTCTATCACTTGTTTCTGCTTCTTCTTTTGGATCTGGAGATTCTTTATTCTTTCAGAACATGTATAATAGCTCCCCCTACCGTATAACAGTGAAAACAAGGATTGCCGGAAAATTCCGTCATTGGCAGGGCAACTTTGTGTCTTAAATGATGGAAAATGATGTCAATGGTGGAGACATGGTTAAATAAATCTGTTGAGTGAACAAATCAGAAATTCACTCATAAGACAGTCACTTGTCGCCACATTCTGGCCTAATGATGTAACAACTTCAAATTCCCCATCACTAATGCATAGACTGAAACAGGTGTGAAATAAAAATGCATGTTATTCGTATTTGTAATAATACACTTTGCAAACTGTATATTCGCAACAAAAAATTATTATTTTGCAGTTGTGTTTTATTTCCAGACCATTAGGGAAGCTGGGATTGGGTGGACCAGTCATCACTATAAATGCGGCAACCATTTAAAGAGTCAAATTCAATGAATTTTTTAATAGATAGAAATGTCTGGGGGGAAAATATTCAAGAATGTTACAAATTACAAATGTTATTATTATTATCATTATTTTAAATAAGAGTAAAAAATTGTGTTGGCATGTTAATGTTAATAACAAAAAATATTAGCAAAAGTGTACTGCCTCATAATGAACAAGCAATACTTAATATAACCTTAATATAAAAAAAGATTTCCACATAAAAAGGAAACACAGAGGCTCCCAAAGAATATCTCTGTAACCTAGAAAAAAAGGTAAGTGATTTGCAGCATTAAAATTACATATGGAACAGGAACATTACATTCTGCTCTGGCTAATGCCTTCAACATGACACCTGTCTCCCACTGGACATCACAGGCATGAGTGAATATTAAACATAGTGAGATATTACATATGGGTGAAAATTAAAATATTCAATTCAATTCACATTTATTTGTATAGTGCTTTTCATGATACATATCATTTCAAAGCAGCTTTACAGAGAATGCATGTCAACATTACAATTTAAAGAATGCAGTTAGCAAATAATGTAATAATTTTGGCAATTAATTTACAATCACTGTTAGCAGTTTAACTGAAGGTAGAAGCAATGAGCTCCTGGAAAAATGAATTACAGTAACAATAATTAGGATATAGAAATTGGGCAATGTGCATGTTGATCCAGATGATTGCATCTTCTGAAGTCCTCGCAAAATATACACTGCACTTTCAGGCTAAAATTTGTTTCTATGTAAAAGATAAACCTGGTGACTTTTGGGGTAATATACAGGCAGAATAACATATATAAAATGATAGCTACCTAACAATTGTTACCTGCCAGTGCTTATTTAACTTAATATTTTTAACGTTAAAAAAGTGAAAGCTGATGTAGTCAGGTTGATTCAGTAAATACAGAATACTCATTTTCAAATACTTAAAAATAGTTAATTTATATGGCTTTTTTGTTGTTGTTGTTGTTAATTTTTTAAAATTTTTATTTAATTTTTAGTTGGTAAGTTTGAAAATTCTAATTTATTTAATTTTTAGCAATTACATTTTTTATTTTTATTTATTTATTTTTTGTCTCTTCACATTTGTTTACAGTGTACAACCTGGAAAAGCACAAAAAATACAAGTTCTGTGAAACTCTTTTTCTATACTCACTCTCTCACTCCAAGCAATGCTGTGTGACAAGATTTCCCATAATGCCCTGTGCATCATCAGCTCAACAGCCTGTGAAGTAGAGAACTTGAAAGCAGCCACCTTGACAGTGAGTGTTACCTGTGTCTGTTGTGTGTGTGTGTTGTAGAGAAAGGCACAAATAACACTATCGATAACTCAGGCTAAGAACTAATACTAGAAA
Source organism: Anabarilius grahami (assembly GCA_003731715.1). Classification (NCBI taxonomy): domain Eukaryota; kingdom Metazoa; phylum Chordata; class Actinopteri; order Cypriniformes; family Xenocyprididae; genus Anabarilius; species Anabarilius grahami. Next base: position 11,008,271 of record RJVU01057109.1, read on the forward strand.
AGCTTTGAGTTTGCTGGTGGCAGAGAATGTCACTGTAATGGTAAGCTGTTCCCATGAACCGATGTCTAGGAGCAGTAAAGAAATAATGGAGAGAGAGAGAGAGAGAGAGAAAGAGAGAGAGGAAGAATGCCCTACCACTCCATCCTCTTTCACCCCTGAGAGACAGAGCCTGAGGGCATTAAGAGAGAGTTTGAGAACTGGAACAAAAAGGAAAGAAAGGAGTCCTTCTCTTTGCCCTTTTATTTTGGCTTGTTACCCAATAATATAAGTCAGAACTATATACACTTCTCACTGATGCCCTCAACGAATCTCAACCTCTATTTGCATCTGAACCAGACACCATAACCGCATCAGATGTCCCTTTTTCCGAAGTGCTCTATCGATTCTGTTAACTCAATTTGCCTCAGAGTTGTACCGAATGGCCGGAAAGACAAGTCAGGCCGGATCTCCTTAAGATTAACAAACCTATCTGTGAGTGAGACAGTCCATCAAACAGAAGGGGAAACTACTTCCTGTCTTTTTCCTCACACCTTCAGTCCTATTGTCATCCTCATCTGCTAACAGGATCAGGGATTAACAGAATACATGCAATGTTAATCATTTAAAATACAAAATACCACTAACTATTCTGGTGATTAGAGTGTTGTCTTTTAAAGATAATCTTTATCAGGGTTTTTTTTTTTTTTTAAATAGCAATTTAATAGTTTAAATTGTATTCTAATTACATTATGGAGTTGGTTCTCCCTTTGCAGCTATAACAGTTTTCAATGTTCTGGACCAAGATTTTGGTGTGTTTCTGTAAGAATTTTTGCCCATTCATCCTGTAGAGCAGTGGTTTCCAACCACATTCCTGGAGGCCCCCCGACACTGCACATTTTGCATGTCTCCTTAATCAAGTACACCTGAATCAGGTCATCAGCTCATTAGCAGAGACTCCAAGACCAGAAACGGGTGTGTCAGACAAAGGAGACATAGAATATGTGCAGTGTTGGGGGGCCTCAAGGATCATGGTTGGGAACCACTGCTGTAGAGCATTTGTGAGGTCAGGCACTGATGTTGGACGGGAAGACTCGTAATGGCTCACAATCTCCATTCCAGTTCATCCAAAAGGTGATTGATGGGGTTGAGGTCAGGGCTCTGTGCAGGCTAGTCAAGTCCTTCCACGCCAAACTCATCCAACCATGTCTTTATGGACCTTGCTTTGTGCTCTGGGGCACAGTCATGCTGGAATAGAAAAGGGCCTTCCCCAAACTGTTCCTAGAAAGTTGGAAGCATAGCATTATCCAGAATGTCTTGGTATGCTGAAGCATTCCCTTCACTGGAAGTAAGGGGTCTAGCCCAACCCCTGAAAAGCAGCCCCATACCATTAGCCCTCCTTTACAGTTGGCACAATGCAGTCAGGCAGGTAATGTTCTCCTGGATTCCGCCAAACCCACTCGCCCAACACACTACCAAACAGAGACGCATGATTTGTCACTCCACAGAACACTTCTCCACTTCTCCAGAGTCCAGTGACGGCGTGATTTACACCACTCCACCACTCTACTTGGTGCAGCTGCCCAGCCATGGAAACCCATTCCATGAAGCCATTCCTGTCCCTACCCCTAAACCTAACCCTACCCATAACTTATCCCTAAAATAAGAGAGAAGTAATAGGTGAATAACACTGATGTAGAAGCACCAAACCCTGGTTGTAAGCCTAAACTTGACATAAACTGTAAACTTGTCATTCAAATCTGATTGGTTGATTGGAATGTTGTTTCAGGATCAACAAAGATGTTGATCCAGGAACATGTTGCACTTGGTGAAATCAGGTTCTGCATTAAGGCCAGTGGAAGTTTGGAACTCTTCAGCTATGGAATCAGCAGAGCATTACTGACTTTTACGCACCATGCGCCTCAGCATTCTATGACTTTACGTGGTCTTCTGCTTCGTGGCTGAGTTTCTGCTGTTCCTACACACTTCCATTTTCCAGTAATACTACTTACAGTTGACCATGGAATATCTAGCAGGGATGAAATTTCACAAACTGCCTTATTCTCTTCAGAATGACCCATTTTTTCACAAATGTTTGTAAATGCAGACTGCATGGTTAGGTACTTGATTTTATGCACCTGTGGCAATGGGTCTGATTGAAAGGCCTGAATTCAATAATTAAGAGGTGTGTCCCAATACTTTTGTCCATAGAGTGTAATTCACTTGTACATTTTTCCACTTTATATTTAAAGCCGCGTTTCCACCAAACTTACCCGGAACAATTTGTCCCAGGAACCTCATCATCAGTCCATCGGTCGTATTTTTTAAACTCCATTGTTGATTCGAATAGCAAACAACTCTTACTGCATGCACCACAACAGACTTTAAAAAAAATGATGGTTGCAATAAAATGCTGCGTGAACTCAACCAATCAGCATGTTCAGCACCCAAGTCCCACCCTCAAAAGTTCCGGAACTTTGAAAAAGTACTACCTAGCGAGCAGGTACTTTCAGAGGGGGGATTTTTTAACTGGAACTTCATTTAGACCCTGGTTCCTGCGGTCGAAACACATCGAGAACCACCCCAAAGTTCCTAGTTCCTGGGGAAAGTTCCTGCAGTGGAAATGCGGTATAAGTCTATTTTGAAAAATAAGTGTTTAGATTACGTCCCTTACATTTTGTAATCTAATAGAATTTGTTACAAATTACATTGTACAGCATGCAATCTGTGGTGTCTGTAACTCTCAGATGTACCTAATTTCATGCAAACAGATACACTGTCATTGCCATAAAATGTCCCTCTAAATAGTATTGATCTGAACCGATGGATAAGAACAAGAAACTTTTTAATAGGCTGAAAATAGGCATATGCAGTGAAATATAACCATCACTTGACAAGAAAAAAAGAAAATACTGGATAAGCAGAAACACTGCCAGAGGGATTATGGTGTCATGCGATAACATTTTAATAGCCTTTAATCTCCACTGGTTTTGGCACATAATGGAAAACTTTACAAGAAGTTTAACAGCCATAACGAAGGGCGACGCTTCGGCTTCCCTCTCATCCGAACGGCTTGTTAAATATTGGTTCCATCCTCTGTGAAAGCACCACACTTATGTATAGAAATGAATTAATCCATACACTCATAATTCAGGCATCACCTCTGGGCTGAAAAGGGCGAGACGGGTCATTGATTACGCAGAAGTGAGTGGATTGATGTAGAATGGAGGGAGGGGCTCAGGCATGATTGCCTGCTTAGAGCACAGAGATAATTTGGACAGTTATTGATTTTACCCTGAAACTCAGCAAGGATCGCCATAGTTTTTTGTCTCTGTTTCTCAGATGAAGGCGACTCTCTGAACAGTATGCATAGGCAGGAGGAAGGGTTTTATATCGACAATAAAGGCAGCATTATCAGCCTGACCACACAGCCCGGTAAATAACACGCCGTCATATTAGTAAGGCCGATGATTTAGTGCTATTTGTTTTCAGCTTCTATTTGTTTTGCATGATAGCGGTATTTATGAGCCTGTGGCCGAGAGTGCCTCGGCGAGAACGCTGTCAGACATGACAGCAAGACGCACGGCACACCTGAAAGCCAATTTCCAGGTATTAGACTACTTTAAGTTTTATGACCCCACACCGCTGAACCTGATGTAATTACCCAGCAAGGACATTATGTCATTCAGGACCGGTGGTGTGAGGGGTGCTGATGCTAGAGAGGGCGGGGCGGGGAGGGTCAGAAATGAGATTTTGCTTGTAGTCATTTTATGTTGACTTCCCACTCATTCAGTGGCCATCTCATGATGAGAGGTGGTGACCTTACTAGTGTTGTTATTAATTACCTTATTATTCTAATTAAGAAATAAGGCTCTGTGCAAAGTGAAGCTGATGAACATCACTAAGCGAGTGTGTAATTAATAAATTGCATGTTGAAGGTCAGACTGCAGGTTATTTGTAATGATGCTGGCCAGGGGGAGGAGAGCAATTCAGAGGAGAGTTTCAAACTCTTCCTTAGTCTTTGGCTGAGATTCCCTTGAGCTTTGATTCCTCATCTTTCCTCTGTGAAACACAATAGAAGATCTCTTTTTTTTTTATTCAACGAAAGTCCATTGAACTGCAGTGTTGTTTGGACCCTCTTTAAAATATCTTTTGTTTTACACTGAAGAATTAAAATCATACAGGTTTGGAACAACCTGTGGGTGAGGGTCAAAAATGTCAAAAACGTAAATCATGGCAATAACTAAACAATTTTAATTAAATCTGTTAATGAAATATGTAAGAAGAAAAAGAAAAAGTTACAATTACATAATTTTAGTCAGAGGACAATTTTCTAAAATGAATAATTATGACATGACTAAATTCAAATGAAATTAAATTCTCATCAAGTCAAATCGACTATTTTATATAATATGCAGCTCAATTACAGTGACACTGTATTACAGAGTTACAGAGCTTTACGAATCTTTACGAAAGCGAACCAGTGGTTCGGAGCGCGTATCAAACTGCCAAAGTCATGTGAACTATTGAAATTTCGAAACACTTATGAAGTAACAAAGCCTTGTTCACTGAAATCACGGGATTTTAGTGCTCCGAACCACTGATTTGAAACAAAAGATTCGTAAAGCTTTGAAGCTTCATGAAGCGGTGTTTTGAGATCGCCTATCACTAGATATTGTGGAATAAAGTCGTTATTTAGTTTTTTTGGCGCACAAAAAGTATTTTCGTTGCTTTATAATATTAAGGTTGAACCACTGTCGTCACATGAACTGTTTTAAATATGTCTTTAGTAGCTTTCTGGGCATTGAAAATGGAAATGATCTTGCTGGCAATGTAGGCCTCACTGAGTCATCGGACTTTATCAAAAATATCTTAATTTGTGTTCTGAAGATGAACTAAGGTCTTACGGGTGTGGAAGGACATGAGGGTGAGTAATAAATGACAGAATTTTCATTTTGGGGTTAACTAACCATTTAAGAAGCCGTACACAGGGTTTAGAGGACATCAATGGCCATCTAAATTCAGTGTTTCCCTATTACGATATCTGGTCAGTTATAAAGGAGTCAGCATAGATGTTGTCTATCCATGGTCCATTTACTGCTGCTTTCGCTCTGTATATTTCTCCTTATCTATTCTTTCTCTAAATAACCCCCTCCTCCTGCATTATTTCTCTGTTGTAAGGGTCTCTCTTTGGGCTATGAATGAAACATGATGGAGGCTCTCAGACACACAGAAGACCAGATGTGCTTGGAAGTACAGTACCTGCATCGACTCTTCTTGCATGATGCACCAAAGTGTGTTCTGCTTATTTCCATTCTGATGTTCTCTTATCATGGTCTGTGTTAGCATGAGGGCAGGATGTGATTAGTTCTGCTGAAGAAAATCATAACTCACCCAAGCAGCATGTTTGGATGCCTGGTGTCTATAAAGGCAATGCAGGTGTAAGTGTGTTGGACAGTGATCTACATGTCCATTACAAATGTCATAAAAGTGATAATAACATGCTTCTCTGCAGGTGTGAAGAGCAAATAAGATTTGCCTTGGTGTGCCGAAAGGTCATCTTTAGGATGTCGGGGACCAAAGGAGCAGGAAGCAATCCATCAAAACACTTCCCCTGGGTTGATGCGGGTTTATATATTCATTTATGAAGGGTTTTATCACTGTAACTGAGAGTTATGTATCAGTGTATGAACCCTCCTACCTAGTGAACAATTGGCTCATGTATGTTCATAGCTTAAAGTAGCAGGCTAGTTCATTTCAGTTAAATAATAACGAAATAATAGTGGAAAAAACTGTATTGGCATTTTTAGATATATGGCATTTTTACTTTAGATAAAATTATGGGTAAAGGTACTTAGTTTCTCCCAGATTTGGAGTGCTAGATGCTCTGTATTTTGCTCTTGCAATAATTCTTCACTTAAAACAGTGAGTAGAGGAACAGAGGAAAAGTGCTTCGAAGCAGGAAGCAGAGAGGACAAAAAGAAATGACTAAGAGAGCCACAGCTTGTAAGACCCACAAGCCTGTAAATAGTTAATGTTGGGCCAGCAGTTGACTTTAAAGGTTAATTACTTTCTAATCTGTGTACAAAGGCCATGACAGAAAAGGGGATATTAATAAGACATGACACGGCAGGGTCCTGCTAGGCCGAACGTCTGGACATTCAGGGGGACATTAACATTGAGCTTGTCCATCACTTCAGATACAAGATAAAAAGAAAGTTATCAATCATCTGGGGCTTAGAGCCAAAAAAAAAGAAAAAAAAAAGAAAGGAGATTGGAACAGGGGATACAAAAGAGAGAGCCAGAGACAGGGATACCTGCATTATATTTTGTACGGGACTCCAGCCTAGTTTTGAATTTAAACCATTTCTGGATATTTCTGCACAACCACATTGGACCTGAGCACCTTCAGAATGGCAAAATATCAAAATCGGATGGATGGATGGATGGATGGAATATTTGAGTGAATCACATAATCCAGATTGCTGTGTAATCATTTATAATATTTGTGTCTGCAACATTGCTGCCTACATTTTCTAAATTGTAGTGGGTTTACTAATTACTGTCTCTGAACAGTAATTGCATTACTGATTACTTCATAGCCCACTGAGCAGAAGTTGCTCAAACAGTAATATTAAAGGACAAATAGAATAGAATTTTAATAGTGAAATCAAAATATGCCCTTTTAGGATTACTGTAACAAAGGGGGGAAATCAAGGAAAGCGGGCAAAGATGAGGATCCAAGTGCAGGAGAGTTTAATTAAACAAACAATAATGAACATAAAGCTGAAACAAAATAACACTGGGAAACAAGGACCACAAAGAACAGCAAACATCTAACAACTGACAGAGAAACACAAGGGCTATTTATACACAGGGGCAAACACGCTTAACGAGACACACCTGGGGAAGACTAATCAACAGGAAAAACTACAAACATGGCCACAGGAATAGGGCACAGTAATGAACATAGAAACAATAGGAACATAAAAACACTTCAACATAAAAGTCCATACAAAACAGGCACAATACCAGGATCATGACAATTGCATGCATTTGAGACCCTTTATTCCAACATATAGACTTGCTGGAAAAACATGCCTCTATCTATATTTGCAAAACTCTAAAAACATACCTATACAGTACATACTATTCACTGCATTTTCCAGCTGAAATCACGACTAGTGGCAGTAAAACACCAACAAGTATTAGTTAGGTTTGGGGTATATTGTTGGTGCCAATAGCCTTGTGGGCAAGTTTGGGTGACCCAAGTTTGAGTCCCGGCTTGTGGACCTTTCCCGATCCCATCTCCCACTTCGCTTTCTGTCTACATACTTTCCTATCATAATTAAAAAAGGCAAAAAAAATAAATAATAATAAAAAAGGTTTAGGGTATGTTTAGTGTCGATGGTACATTATTTTCAAACGCAATAGAGAATTAAAGGATTACTTCACCCAAAAATGAAAATTCTGTCATTAATTACTCACCCTCGTGTCATTCCACACCCGTAAGACCTTCGTTCATCTTCAGAACACAAATTAAGATATTTTGATAAAATCCGATGGTTCAATGAGGCCTCCATTGCCAGCAAGACAATTGACACTTTCAGATGCCCAGAAAGCTACTAAAGACATATTTAAAACAGTTCATGTGACTACAGTGGTTCAACCTTAATGTTATGAAGCAACGAGAATACTTTTTGTGCGCCAAAAAAGCAAAATAAAGACTTTATTCGACAATATCTAGTGATGGGCGATTTCAAAACACTGCTTCACGAAGCTTCAAAGCTTTACGAATCTTTTGTTTCGGATCAGTGGTTCAAAGCGTGTATCAAACTGCCAAAGTCACGCCCCCCAGTGGTGAATCATTGAAATTTCGAAACACTTATGACGTAACGAAGCCTCATTTACTGAAATCACGTGACTTTGGCAGTTTGATACTCGCTTCGAACCACTGATTTGAAACAAAAGATTCGTAAAGTTTCAAAGCTTCATGAAGCAGTGCTCGTTATTTTTATTTTATAGTTATTTATTTATTTTATTTTTATTATTATATAACATCGTCGCTTCATAACATTAAGATTGAACCACTGTACTCACATGAACTGTTTTAAATAAATCTTTAGTAGCTTTCTGGGCATCTGAAAGTGTTAATTATCTGGCAAATAGGCCTCACTGAACCATCGGTCTTTATCAAAAATATCTTGTATATCTTGTGTTCCGAAGATGAACGAAGGTCTTACAGGTGTGGAACGACATGAGGGTGAGTAATTAATGACAGAATTTTCATTTTTGGGTGAACTAACCCTTTAACCTGTTTAGTGGCACTCACTGACAATTTCATTTCCAAAGTGCTGCAAGGCGTACAACAACCAATGTTAAAGCATTGTTAGATTCATGTTTATCTGTTTTTTTAGCGCCACTCACTAAATATTTTGTTTATGTTCATGCATGAATTGTATCAATTGACTACTATTTTGAAAAGGAAAACTGAGCTCTTGTGTAATGACATAATGTGTGGAGAATGGAAGTGATGAGTAAACAAGATGGATCAAGTTTACTAATCCTGTCTCATGTGTTTATCTGCTTAATAACTCCTGAAAGATACCGCACATTTTACCTTCAAAGTGTTGTGAAATGTGCAAAAAGCAACATAATTTAAATAATTTAAATGACCCTGGGGTTGCTTTAGTGTGTTTACTGACACTAGAGGCTGCAGTCTTAGGATCCCCGATAGTGTGCCTGCCTCCTACACCGGCTGCTGCCGCTCAAGACCGGGCCAAGCGGAAGCAGTTGCATGTGCAGAGTTGATAATCTGTGTTTCCTATTGGCCATTAAAAAAGCTAAAGTTTGAGTAGGACAGCCATTTATTATACTTGGACTTTCTGAAAATGGTGACAAGAGAGTGAAAACACAGATCTAAATGCATGACAGAGGTGCCTGACATCCTTTTGATCTCATGACATGATTCTTAAAGTAAAGGCACAGGTGTTCAAAGAGGACAAAAAAAGAAGAGAATCAGCGCAAAGAGTGCCACTCAGCAGATAAAAAACTGAATTATTCCCAAGGGCTTCAGATATAAGACAAATGTAAGATAAGGATTGCATTCAATTCATCCAATTGGCACGAGATGGAAAGCAGTGCTCATAATATCCATTCCTTCCTCTCTCACACTTTTCGATATGACACAGGAGAAGACAAATCAGAGGGCATAAAATTCAATGGCCCCTGCAGGAAAACTTTAGCAGATGTCTATAATCTGCCTTTCAAGAGGTTATTGCTTCTTATCATGGGAAGTTTCCGTCTAAATCTGTCACAGGCCTGTCCTCTGCAATCCAAACCAACACCTGTGTAACCTGATCAAATGATATGATATGACAGATATTCTACAAGAGCACAAAAACAGGCACATCTTGCAGCCACCTGTGGTCATGACAGATAGTCTTGAGTGGATGGGGACCTTGGGGATCCTGAGCTCTTGTCTCTAAAACCAATCGATATAGGAGGAGGTGGATGTTCAGACTGAGAGTGGATAGCAAATCTCTCTCTACAGTTCCAGCCTCTGTGTGAAGTTGCCCCTCAAGAGATTCAGCAGATCCAGATCAATGGCCAGTATAGAACCTCTTCAAAATTAGCAGAAAATATTAAATGATTTGGGTTTTGTGTTTTAATTATTTTAAGCTTAATAACTGTCTCAAGTTCCAAATTCCCACATGGGCCTAAACTGGACCGCAGGCTACTGAACTCTTTCCTTGTCAGCATTTTATTTTTCCAGTTAGCAGCAGCATTTTTAATCATATTCACAACATTTTCATGGCCCCCAGAATATTTTGTTGCATAAATGATGATCAAAACATAGATTGAGTAGATCAAGTCCATCAACACCCCCACAGCTTGCACAGTCCTATACCTCTTCATGGGTTTGTCATTTTTCTCTGTAACATTAGGCAGTTTTTATTTGAATTCTGTTGAATGTTTGATGATCACATTAGCTGGATTAGCATTAGGTCACACTGCCGGACATCTTGTCGATGGCGGGGAAGCGATTTGTCATAAATGATGGAAACACTTGTCAATGCAGGGAAAGAGTTAAAGGGTTACTTCACCCAAAAATGAAAATAATGTCATTTATTACTCACCCTCATACCGTTCTTCATTCATCTTCGGAACACCAATTAAGATATTTTTGATGAAATCTGATGGCTCAGTGAGGCCACTATTGAGAGCAAAGCCACCAAACCTCTCAAAATCCATAAAGTTACTAAAAACAATCCATGTGAGTTCAGTGGTTCTACATTAATTTTAAAAAGAGATGAGAATACTATTTGTGTGCCAAAAAAAACTAAATAATGACTTTTCAACAATATCTCGTGATGGCCAATTTCAAAACACTGCTTCTGAGCTTTACGAATATTTTGTTCCGAATTGCGATTCGGATCTCCTATCAAATGGCTAAACTGTTCAAATCACGTGACTTTGGCGCTCCAAACAACTGATTCGATTCGTAAAACTCCGAAGCAGTGTTTTGAAATCGGCCATCACGAGATATTGTTGAAAAGTTATTTTGTTTTTTTGGTGCACAAAAAGTATTCTCAACTTTTCAGGATAGGAGATGGCCTAAAAATGAACTCCCACACCTTACTGCCAGATTCTGGAGAATAAATTCTTCAAACAGTGGTACAAGAGGATGTGGTGTGTCTATAAAGCCTATAAAAAAACAGTATTCATGTATTTTACAACACTTCAGTATGTGATTCATATTATGTGAGGGTCATTTTTTTGGATTCTCTAAAATCCTGACACCTTGCACTACTGGAGACTCTAGGTAGGTTGCATTTCTGGAAAATGGTGATGCTGGATACTAAAGGGTTCCTTGATGGTTTCACACTTAATTATTCACCTTAATTCTTAATTATTTTTGCAGTTAACGTGTCTTTTCGTCTCCACCTGTTTTTGTCTGACCCTGCTGACCCAATGAACATTTTGCTGTCCATTGGTCATGCCTTATCTTTGCAATTTCTAGTATTGCATTAGTATTGCATTTAATAATTTTTGACTTTGCAGTCTGAGTTAAATGTCTTTTTTGGCTCATTTTGCCTGTAAAAGAAAATGCCCAATAAGTATGCACACCTAAATATAAGGTGTTTTTCATTTCCAGCCTTCATGAACAATTACATATCTATTAATGTTTAAATACAAAATTAATTGTAGTTGTTAAGATTGATGTGGTTTAGAATTGGTAAAATGTGCCTGGGAAAAAAATATGATCAGAAAATCAACTTGCCGAATAATTCTGCACATGGTGTACCCATGTAGAAGGCGACGTTCTCGTGACCTTGCACACGTTCCCTAAAAGTTCTCTAAAGGTGACGAAAATTCCGAACCTTCACAGAACATTCAGGACGTTCCTAAAACTTCCTCATTTGGTAATGAAAGTGCTGCAGTTCAAGGTTCCTTATATGACTTTAGGGGGACGTTCCATTTTGGTTATTTTATGGTCAAAAATGAACGTTACAAAGAGGACATTTGGGACATTAACAGAACGTTCCCACATGGTCCTCTGTTGGTCATTTAATAACGTTCCTGATATGAGTTTAGTGGGACGTTCTATTTTGGTTATTTTGGTCACACGAGAATGTTACAAAGAGGACATTTGGGAAGTTAACAGAACGTCCTAAAGTAATAGTCCCCTAAACATTCCCAGAACGTCCTGAACTAGGTGACAGGTTATAGAAAATAATAAAGTTTGAAGTCACCGTTATGGAGGTGAGCGTTTGCTTTAGATGGACTCTTGATTCTTGACATTTTAACATTAGATTTTCTCTGGCTGCTTTAACTGTGTTTCCAAAACACGATTATTATAGCATTAAATTGAAAGAGAAAGTCTGATCAGATGAATTTGGTTATTTAGTGATGGTGATTCAATCATCATGGAGTGTCCTGATTCATTGATCCTCTCCAGAGACTAAACTCTGAGTGTATTAACCGTTTTTTATTTTTTAAATTCGTTATGTTGACAGAGTTTTGAGCAGTGTCTTTTAGACTCACACAGACTTCATGAATCAGCGTATAAACCTCAACAATGGTGACAATAAACAAAAATCCTTTTTGTGAGTTTAGTAGCTTGTTTTGTGATGTCTACATGATACTGTCTGAATAATTTCAGCACAATGATAAAAACTTTCTAAAATATCAAAGCAGGACAGGACTTTATGCATTATCATAGGACTACAACAACATGAAAGAAATACAATAGGCAGAGATCAATGAATAAGGCCACTGTATGATGATGAAATCATCAACAATGAATAACCAAATCCATCTGATGACATTTTTTTTCTCACATTTTTAATTTTTTTTTTAAAACAAATGTGCTTTAGAAACACACAGTTACAACAAATGGAGAAAAAGTAAAGTTAAAACGTCACGGGTCAGGAGCCCAACTAAAGCAAGCGCTTACCTCTGTAACGGTGACATTTATACATTTTAATAAAACATCAACACCTCATTAAGTCAGTCAGTGATGATCAAGAAACACTGATGTTCTGCTGCATGTTGCTTTATTTGAAGGCCGCAGTAACTGTGTAGTTGCTGATGCAGTGATACAGCAGTTACATTAGCTCAAGCATGTGCTGTTGTCAGCTAATGATTTACTGCAAGAGATTTGCATTTTAAAGAAAAGGTTATAATATTATACTATAATAGTATTGCAATACTTATTCCAAGTAATTCCTGTATAGAGCTTTTTTTTTTTTGTAAGGCATTTAAGAAAAATTAGTTTTTGTTTGAACAGCTACTTTTGTTAGTCATTTTAGCTCTAATTTTCAATTAGATTGAAAAATAAAATATGGTTCCCTAAACGTGACCGTCTCTGAACGTACTGGGAACGTTACTAGGCAACGTCCTGAACACCAGTGGGGACGTTCTGAGAATGTTCTGGGAACGTAAAATTTCTAGCGGGGTATATCTTGTGATTTCACCATCTCATATAAATTATTATTACTTTAGCACAGGAGTGTTCAGTCCTGCTCTACAGAGTTTAGCTCCAACTTGCTCCAACACACCTGCCTGTAAGTGTCTAGTAATCCAAGACCTTGATTATCTGGTTCAGGCATGTTTAATTAGGATTGGAGCTAAAATCTGCAAGACATCAGACCTCCAGGAGCAGGACTGGACACCCCTGCTTTGTACTGCAGGTAGTTTCTGCAGGTCTTAGCATTTATAGCCTCCCCACCAGGCTGAAAACGTACAAGCATGAACAGCAAGACCTCGCTGATCTACGGCTATAAAAAATTTAGCATTAATGTTAGCTCTTTCCTTTTTGATACTAATCTGGCGTTTGAAACTTGTATTTAATGCACACTGAACACATTATACTGCTTTCTCAGTTAGGGAACAACTAATGTCACAAGAAAAATCCATCCTTTTTTCTCTTAATGCACTTGTCACTTACATTAATTTGATAAATTTAGTTTCTGCTTGGCATATTCTCGTACTGACCTTCACAAGTGAAGATCATCAGTTCTCACAGGCTTTCTATCTGTGTGAAGTGTAATTTAGAAGCTGTGCCTTGGACCTTCAACCTCACAAATGAAGCATACACACAGACACAGAAGACATCACAGATTGAGAGGTTCTGTTTCACATGGCCATGCACTGAAGGTTAGATTCAGAGTCAGTCAGAGGTTTTGAACCCTTCCAAGAGACTGCCTCATTAGTGAGTTTGCTCTGTGAAAGTAACTCCCATTTCTCTGTAGGAACCCTCAGCCAAAAAGGACTAGCAGATTAATGACTTAGACATAAGACTTAGATATAAGAGATATGAGAGACAGTCTTTCCCTGACAGAGTTGTTGTACATTTGCAGTTTCTTTTCTTCTTCGTCTTCTTCTTTTGTTTTAACAATATTATTTATTTAACTGACAAATTTAGTTTGGGAAAAGAGAAGAAAAATGGAAAAATACAATGTGTGTGCATGTCATTGTTCTTTGACTTCCATTTGCAAATTAGTAAGAGACTTTTTGGTATTAACATGGATTTGAAATAAGAGAGGGACATAATTGGATGTAAATAATGGGGAAAACCCAAAAGAAATCATTCTCAAGTAATGGAGGAGACAAAAGTGCACAGAAAATTAATTGTCCAGGATTGGAAGTAATTAAATTGGACATGGCCAAAGTCACACAAGGATTAATGTTGGATGGATTCTAGTAGGTGCTAAAGGTTTTATGTACCCTTAGCTTAATGCCATTCAAAAGGCTGTCAGATAATGTTCATTGTACTTGGCCAAGAGACTAAACCCAAGAAGCCTGTTTATCCTCCATGACTTAAAGAAGTGCTTTCACCCTGTCGGTGCATTGAGTCATCATGGATTTTACAAGTAGCCTATTTTTTTATGACAGTCATGAATTTTTCATTTATGCAGAAGTGAAATTGTGCATTGCAATTAAAAAAGAGAAAGAAAAAAAACATAGGTTTTTAATTTAAATTCTAGTGAACACACACACACACACACACACACACACACTCACACCCGTGCACGCGCGCACACACACACACATCTTTATATCTGAATTATTGAATATCAGCACACATTTTTTCAGCATTGAGCATAATAAGACCTATTTCTTGAGCAGCAAATCAGCATATTAAAATGATTTCTGAAGGATCATGTGACACTGAAGACTGGTGGTAATGGCTTCTGAAAATTCAGCATTGCCATCATAAGATTAAATGACATTTTAAAATATAGTGAAATATATATTTTATATATTACTGTTTTACTGTACTTTTGATCAAACAAATGCAGCCTTGGTGAGCACAAGAGATTTTTTTTTCAAAAACATAAAAAAATATTACTGACCCCAAACTTTTGAAAAGTAGTGTACATACACTGTATATTGGCATATTTACCATTTTTTATCTTAATGTTATTATGATAACCTTTACGAAAAAGAAGTATACTTCAAGTTAATTTTATCAAGTATACTTAAAGAATGTTCAAGTATATTTTTAAAGTATACTTAGTAAGTATACTAGTATCAATGTACTAGTAGTAAATTTGTAAGTGTACTATTTTAATACCGCTTGGGACTAATTTGGCCCAATTGAGGTATACGTTTAAGAGTACTTTAAGGGTAACAGTAGTAAACTTTAAGTATACTGCTAGTTCACAGCTTCACTCTAAAAAATGCTGGGTTAAAAAAACCCAAGCTGGGTAAAATATGGACAAACCCAGCAGGTTGGGTTAAAAGGCACCTATTATGCCCTCTTTCACATGATGTAATATAAGTCTCTGGTCTGGTCAAGTTTCAGCTTAAAATACCCCACAAATTTGCCCCTATTTGGGGGTGAGCAAAAACACGCCTTTTACTATATTACTATATTGCTGGCTAAAAAAATAAATCCAAAATTGGTTGAAAAAAATGGCTGGGTGAAAACAACCCAATCCCTGGTTTTGTCCATATTTAACCCAGCAGTTTTTAGAGTGTTCGTTTCTCATTTGTCCTGCATTTGTACTTCAAGTCAACTTATAAGTATACTAGTAGTTTACTGTTTTAATACTAGTAGTACATTTTTAGTATATGAAAGTACACTTTGAAATATACTCTCAGTAAACTACTAGTTTAGTGCAAGTATACTTGTAAGTTTTCTTTAAGTGAACATAACATCACACTTATAGTTTACTTATTGTTTTTGCACTTTAAGTATACTACTATGTTCCTATTTAGGTATTATATTTTATAATTGAAATACCTTTAACTGTACTTTAACTCTTTCCATTTTAAAAACATTTTATTCTAGCTTCATGAATCCTTTTTTATCAACACTTAAATGTGGGTAAGTTTAATTTAAAAAAAGGGAAACATTTTAAACAAAAAGCATAGAAAATTGCATTTTTGTCAAAGACTATGTACGGATGGGATTCAGAACAATGATTAAACACAGATAGAGTAGATCAAGTACATAAACACCCCCAAAGCTTCATAGTCCTCATAGTCCACATAACGTTTGGCAGTTTTTAATTATATGCTGTTTAATGTTTGATGATCGCTTTATTTTACATCAGCTTCTTCTTCTCCTACATTTCGATCCGGAGATTCTGTACTCTTTCAGAAGATGCGTAACAGCGCCCCCTACCGTATAGCCTGAAAATTCAGTCAATGGCGAGGAAAGAGTAAAATAGTTTTGAAGTAAATTCCTATGTACACTACCAGTGGACTAGCCGACACAAAAATTCAGATATTAAGAATATATCTGTTTTCTTTATAAATCAATATTTTCAAACAATGTACTTTTATACTATACTTTTATAAATATACTTTTAAGTATATCTCGATCAAAAGACTGAGTCCAAGTATAGGCCAAATATACTTAGACTTTTCTGTCAGTATAAGTCAAGTATACTTAAGTGCAATTTTAAGTATATTTCTCAGAAGTACATAAAGTATATTTCTGAGAAGTATATAAAAAGTAGACTGGAAGTATACTTTCTTATTTTTAGTTTAAAAGAAGTATGCTAATAGCACACTTTAATAAACTTCTTTTTCATAAGGGAATTCTAACGCTGTGAGAAAGTGTGCGCATGTACGTCGTCTACCTAATATTTTAAAGATTCTTTTACATATTTGGATTATGAATGTAGGATCATTACCCCAGTTAGAAGACCGTCAACAAGCTAATAGTGCTTCTAGACTATAATACACATACATAATACACATACATAATACAACAGTTGTTTGTTGTTTGAGAGAGGGATGCAATCTGTCTCAGGGCTGTGAAACTAGTGAAACTAATGTCTCTGTGTGATGTCTCGGTTCAGTCAAGGACAGCTACAGCAAAATGGGCTTGTGGAACCCTGCAGTGTCATGACATGATCTAATGCGTTTGAAGGAACTCTATCTGAAATGAATTCAAACACTTTTGCGGCTGTAAATGTATTCGTTCACTAATAAGATATACTTTCAAATCTCCAATTTGCTTACTTTCTTTAGCACAACTTTTGTGATCCCTGAAGGAAACTTTCATCAGATTCGACTAATGGTTCTCCTGACAACCTAACAAAGTAAGATCAGTGCCCACGAAATTTAGATAAAGGGGGCGTCTTATCGATGTATAATGATTTCTTTTGCACATGGCTAGTTTACATAATAGCATCTAATTAACCTAGCCTGCATGATGTATTGGCCGATTTGTTTCAAGCGATTTTCCCTTGATTTTCATTACTGTGTGATGTGCACCCAGGAGTTCTTAATCATACTCATAATGTTATGACTGGAGTCACTTATACGGCCAATGAAAGTCATTTCTCATCACAAGTACTTAATGAGACTGAAACGGGCATGGTAAGACATCTCTACTACAGGAATGGGGTCTAGGGTTCTGACAAATGTCAAATGAACTTTTCAGACCTTTCCTTCAGGCATGAGAAAGGCACCTTAATCTGCAGTTAGTCAATGCAAGACATTCTACAGTAGATTGACCTTTAGAAAGAGATTGAACATTGCTAGCAGGTTTTGTCTCAAATTCCCGAGCTTAGCAATTGTTAGTCTCACATAGCCAGACTTTGTCACCATCAATTTTCTACCACTTTGTAGTTTCTTCTGCTTAAGAACCGCCTAGACACATGTGACAAATAAATAAAGTGACAAAGCACAGTTTGCTTGTTTTTTAACTTGTGGTTTTGGGTTTGGGTAAATCTGAAATGCATCATATCACAGTCTATCTGAGGGATAGTTCACCTAAACATGAAACTTCAGTCATTATAAGAAGATATTTCTGTTTCAAACTATTCTTAGTAGTCCATACAATGAAAGTCAATGAGTTCCAAACCAACAAAACTTGACAACATGGACTTTCATTGCTCCGTTTGCAATCTTCTGGAGTGATGTGCAATGACTACAGGGTAAATTTCCCTCTACACTTCCTTGACGAAATCAAGCCACAACACAACGGAATAAAGCCACAACACAACGGAATAAAGCCACAACACAACGGAATAAAGCCACAACACAACGAAATAAAGCCACAACACAACGAAATAAAGCCACAACAGAACGAAATAAAGCCACAACACAACGAAATAAAGCCACAACACAACGAAATAAAGCCACAACACAACGAAATAAAGCAGCAACACAACGAAATCAAGCCACAACACAACGAAATCAAGCCACAACACAACGAAATAAAGCAGCAACACAACGAAATAAAGCCACAACACAACGAAATCAAGCCACAACACAATAAAATAAAGCAGCAACACAACGAAATCAAGCCACAACACAACGAAATAAAGCAGCAACACAATGAAATAAAGCCACAACACAACGAAATCAAGCCACAACACAACGAAATAAAGCAGCAACACAACGAAATCAAGCCACAAAACAACGGAATAAAGCCACAACACAACCTAATCAAGCCACAACACAACGAAATCAAGCCACAAAACAATGGAATAAAGCCACAACACAACGGAATAAAGCCACAACACAACGGAATAAAGCCACAACACAACGAAATAAAGCCACAACACAACGGAATAAAGCCACAGCACAACGGAATAAAGCCACAACACAACGAAATAAAGCAGCAACACAACGAAATCAAGCCACAACACAACGAAATCAAGCCACAACACAACGAAATAAAGCAGCAACACAACGAAATAAAGCCACAACACAACGAAATCAAGCCACAGCACAACGGAAATGCTCCCGACCACTTGGGGGCTCTCAGAGCACGGTAATATTAGTATTCCTTGCCACTGTTCTATAGAGTCGACAGTCTTACAAAGATATCAATACCATGATTAGTTTTTAGTATGTAAACATTGTGTATCGACATGAAATATTAATTAAAAATCAACTACGTACACAATAGCTTCATATTTATACTTGTGAATGATTTGACGCGATACCATGGCGCATGATGAAGGGAACTTCCACCAATTCCACCAAGTGGTTAAAACGTATAATTTGTATTCATTACAATGACTTTGTTTAGCCTAACATTTAAAAACAGACATGTTCAAATTCCAAAGCTTGTTAGTTCCTGTTGGTAAGACTGACAAGCTTTGGAATTTGAATATGTCTGTTTTTAAATGTTAAAAGTAATTTTAATGAATACAAATTATACGTTTTAATCACTTGGTGGAATTGGCAGACGTTCCCTTCATCATGTGCAGTGGTAGCACGTCAAATCATTCACAGGTATAAATATGAAGCTATTTTGCACGTAGGTGATTTTGAATTAATATTTCATGTCGATATACGGTGGTTACATACTGTTAAAACTAATCGTGGTATTGATATTACTGTCAACTCTATAGAACATTGGCAAGGAAAACTAACTTTAGAGCCCCCTAGTGGTCGGGAGCATTTCCGTTGTGTTGTGGCTTGATTTCGTTGTGTTGTGGCTTTATTCCGTTGTGTTGTGGCTTGATTCCGTTGTGTTGTGGCTCGATTCCGTTGTGTTGTGGCTTTATTTCGTTGTGTTGTGGCTCAATTTCGGTGTGTTGTGGCTTTATTCCGCGTTGTTGTGGCTCGATTCCGTTGTGTTGTGGCTCGATTCCGTTGTGTTGTGGCTTTATTTCGTTGTGTTGTGGCTCGATTTCGTTGTGTTGTGGCTTTATTCCGTTGTGTTGTGGCTCAATTTCGTTGTGTTGTGAACTTATGTTTGCTTTTTTAATTTCGTTGTGTTGTGCACTACTGGGCCACCGTAATTTCCTCCCTATAAAAGCATAAATGTCTTTCAGTCTGGGAAATATGTCATGCAGCACAGTCAGCCAATCTGCTAGCTAAGATTTTTTTTCTCGTCTTCTTCTATGAGATAGCAGTATGTTACACTGATGTCAGATCCTCCAAAGTATATAAAGATTCTATATAAAATTCCCTTAGAATGACACAGATGTTTGAAAAATGCTTTTGAGAGGAGACAGAGGTGACAGGGCTTAAATCTTCTCTAGTCCCAGATGAAGGCAGTTGTCAAGCACTTTTTTTCAAGAGCCTTGTCAGCAGCCAAAGAATGTTTTAATGGAACTGTGTTTTGGGACTTGCTCATTTTCAGTTGCTGTAGAAAGTTGAGCACGCTCTTTGAGTGTTAAGGAGGGTCTACTGAGATATGTCCTAATATATTCCTCTTGTTTTCGTCAACTCAGAAGACCACAACTCACAAAAAACTTTTACACATCCTAATGGTGCTGTTCAACACTCTTTAAATCAAAGCTATTTTGTTAACTTATCTAAATTATGCACTTTTGAATTTGATTAGATAATATCTGCTATAAATACAGTCGACACATGTTCCTACTTGTACATGGCTATTTTCATTCTCTATTTGTTTCATCCTCCACATAAATATTCACTCAAAAATGAAATCTGTCATCATTACTCACCCTCATGTCGCTCCAAACCTGTACTGCATAAATGTATTTCTTCAACAGAACACAAAATTAGATATTTTGAAAAATGTTTCAGCTGTTTTTGCCCAAAACAAACACACACACACACACACACACCCACACACACACACATGTTCATTTTTGTGAATTGTGGGGACATTCCATAGGCGTAATGGTTTTTATACTGTACAAACCGTATTTTCTATCCCCCTACACTACCCCTACCCCTAAACCTAACCATCACAGGAAACTGTGCACACTTTTACTTTCTCACAAAAACTCATTCTGTATGATTTATAAGCCTTTTGAAAAGTGGGGACATGGGGTAATGTCCTCATAAGGCACCCTCTCCTTGTAATACCTATGTCATACCCATGTCATTATACACATTTGTGTCCTGATATGTCACAAACACACACACACACACACACACACACACACACAAATTCTTCCAACAGCATTTCCGGAACAGGATGTGACACAGTACATCCTAAGCCTTCACTTGTATATTTTTGTAAAACTAACGGGATAGATAGCATCACTTGATTTAGACTAATGGAAAATCTGAACAATAACTAATGGAAAATCTGTTTCTCAGATAGCTATTTACCTAATGCAATCTCTGGTTTAGCCATAGAAAGAAAGAAAAACAAATAAATAAAATAAACAGTGACTCTGTAAAAGCAAATGTGGCTCATGAAACTAATCTGAATCATGTGATCTGCCCAACATCATTATTGAACACAGTGTTATGGTGAAGTGGCCATAAATAGAGTGACTAGACTTGCTTAGCTATCAAAGTCATACAGGTAAAATTGTGCAGTTTCTAAGTAATTTCTTCTCTTAATTCTGAGAAGCCTCTAGTGCTAGAGTAGCTTATAACTATATACAGTTTCAGAGTTTCACTCTTAGGGGCCATTCACACAACACTGTTTTCAAATGGCCGTTCATTTAGGTGCCTGAAAACACAAACAGGTTTCAAAGTGCAAGTTTTTAAAAATGATAAAGTTAAACTACAAGAACATGAATTTGTGTTAATGGTGACGTCATGCACATACATATTACGTGTTCAGCCTATAGGCGAGTAATGTTTCTTTACAAAATGACATCGCCAACTACTGGTCTGGCATGCATAATACAGCATTCTTTTTTTTGTGGATCCATGTGAACGGGATCGTTTTGACAACGTTATCGACTCTGCGCAAAAAACGCAAAGGAAAAATGACAGACACTTCATATATAGAACCTTTTAGGGATTCCAATCATGGGATCATTTTATGGATTTAGTTTTACTTTTCTTTTTTTTTTTACTTCAAAATTGGTTTTAAATAACACATTAAACATGAAAGAATTATGCAATCATTTAAGACATTTCTCTTTATATACAGTAGAACCATTTTGGCATAAAGGGTTCTTTAACATTGACTCAAGAACCCTATATGGTTCTATATAGAACCCCATTGAAGCTTTTTTCCCCCTAAGACCGCATAGTAAAGCTACCCTTTAAAAAAAAAAACTACCTACACTGAAGTTATTCTGGGAAGCAAGATCTTTTAAAATATAAAACAGATTATCAATTACATCACAAAATAATTTAGCAGTATTTCTGGATAAAATAAGTACTGTAAAAATGAAAATAATTCTAAACTACAGTTAAATAAACAATGTCACAATAGATACAGATGAAAATGAGAAACATGAAAATAAGTTATTAGCATCACTACAACAAGTTGGTTACTCTCCATCTGGTGCCCCAATGGTTAAAGTTCATAGGTTGTGAAACATGACATGTCTGAGAAGACATATTGAAGCAGCCCGGGCAAGATACATTTATCTGTATAGCTATTGTGTCTGCTCCACTTGAGTCCATCCTGTCTCGGGTTTTTTTTTTCTGTTGAGGCTAAGACCTGAATTTAGAGATAACAAATGTTTCCAGTGAATGAGTTTTCTTTCATGTGAGCCACGAGTGGCATGCATTGCTGCATTGGATAACAATTTTTAATCCACCAAAGTTATACTATCTAATTGAATTTACTGTCAGAAGTATTTTTTTCCCCTGTATAATTTTACTTCAAATAAGGTGCTAAGGTGTTGGTGCCATTTGCTAGATCTCCCTCTAGTGATTATTTCTTCTGTTCTAATATAATTGGATACTTTGTCTTTGTCTATGCATGTAAAATATCCCAAAGAAACCCATACATTAGAAATAAAAGATCCCACAACCTTAATTCGTGATGTTGTTTGTAATTGTACTGCTTATGATATATCCCAGAAAGGAAAAGAACGATTCACAAATATGTACAATTCCAGAATATATATTAAAATATAAATCAAAAATTCATTGACAATCTCCTCCTTCAAATGAGGCCTCTTTTTTATCCCTGATTTTCTCCAACATTCACTCTCAAGGAAATCCTCATTCCTCAATTGATGAGAAATCGTTCTGCAGGGAGAAAGCATCCGAAGATATATACAGTCTGTAATCACTCACCAACTAACATTTCTTGTCTTTCAAAGCACGGACAGCTTCAGTGTCAGCCAGATCGATTTTTCTTCTCAATGATGAGACTGTTCTACCTAAATAGCAGACTTCCTGCTTGAAAAGGCCATGGCTATTTCAACCTGATCTCACGGCAGTTTGTACATATTTTACAAGGTGGCTAATTCGTACGAATTTGTACAACCTCACTCCTCTGAATTTGTGTTTTTTGCTAAATCGTACATATTTTGTGAGTTGCCAAATTCGTATGAATTTGTACAAATGACCTACCCCTAACCCCGCCCCTAAACTTGTCACTGGGGTTTAGACAAATCGTATGAATTTGTGCGAGTGAGGTCGTATGAATTCGTACGAATTAGCCACCTCATAAAAAACCTATGAATCTGTCATGAGATAGTGTTGGTTATTTGGTTTAAGTTTTTTTGCCATTCTGTGAATATGGTCCTCCAATATTTTGCTCAGTAATAGGGTTTTGTCAACATATGATTTAAATCGTTCATGTATGGCATAATTTCTACTACAGCCAACGCTTTAGCCACTAAGAGTTAGTATACTTGTATGAGTAGAAGGAGACAACAGTGTCAGTGAAGCACACAGCAGAACCTGATTTCACCAAGTACAAAATGTTTCCGGATCAACATCTTTGTTAAAGTTTAGGGGTAGGGATAAGGTTAAGACAATGCTATCTCAGAACCAATTCGTATGTATTTTACGAGGCATCTAATTCGTACGAAACCCCAGTGACGGGTAGGTTTAGGGGTGGGGTTAGGGCTAGGTCATTTGTACGAATTCATATGAATTTGGCAACTTGTAAAATACGTACGAATTCGTACGAATTAGCCACCTCGTAAAATACGTATGTATTGCTGTGAGATCGGGTTGGTTAAGACTAAAGTTTTGGACAGGAATGTTTTTCCAGGATCAAGAAAATACGTTGACCCAGGAGCGCATCTAACCCGGCAAAATCAGGATGTGCAAGAACACACAAGTATCAGGGTAAACATACTTATTAAAAAACTGAATTTTACTGTGCATAAATTCCAAGTTGTAATTTTATCAAATTATTCAAAAATTGTAAAGGGATAATATAATATATATATAAAAAATGCTAGATATTAAATAGGCTTTAGACAAATTTGATAATTTCAAAATCAGACAATTTATTATAAACACATTTCAAATATCATTACCACCAAAGAATGCTATTAAACACAATGCATTATTTAAAATGTGGTCTAAATGACAGAAAGAAATGGAAAAATTACAGAATTACCTTGCACTGTTGGTCTTTGTTAGTGCGCAATTTAAATTAACCAGTTATAGTGTGAAAAGTGTTTGTGTGTTTATTTCTAAAGGTCCACAAGGCCAAAAGTGTGAGTACTTAATTAAAGGGCACCTGTTCATGTAGCCTTCAGAAGATCATACATTGCCAGGTCATTAGTTTCTTTTAAAAGTTATATCTGTTTATCTATCTTAATTCATGTTACAATGTAAAGCTTTTTTCAGCAGACTAGCACTGGAAATTAATCTACTTTGATTCCACCCCCAACAACATGTAAAAACCAGCTTCCATTATTCTTATCCTGTAAAACATAGACCACTCTACTGTTGTCATTTCTTACACCCAAAGACACAAACTAGCATGTTGGATTTATGAAAGGAAGAGCGAGAGAGCAGGAAACAATTGTTCATGGGGTTTTCAGTGAGTAACAAGTCCTCAATCACCTTGTAGCACCTCCTGAGAAATGTTTTCCTGCAGGAACATTAATGTCCTGTCTTTCTCTTTCTCTCTGGGTGATTTTCACTAAAAAAGAATTGCATCAGCTGACAGTAGCTATGTTTCCACCCACAGTTGCCAATATAACTTATGTGCAAAATTGGAATATTGCATAAACATTTGCGAATAAAGCAGCGTTTCCATCCCATGTGTTCAAGAGAACAAAATCGTCACTTTCTGGGAAATTGCTGCAAAATATCTGCAATAAAAATGGAAATTGCTGTAAACGAGAAAAGCCACTGTGGCTTTTTCCCTACATTATAGACATCTTTTATTAAAATGCACAATATGCTAAGTGGTTTGCAGCTCCTATGAGGAGCAAAATCACGGCACAAGGCAATAACTTTTTGTTCCACCAGCCTTATACTATAAATATCAGTGCTCAAAAAAGAGTTAGACCTGGAAAATCTCTTCTGAAACTGAAAACAGAATCTACTAATCTGTTGAAGAAGCTGTTCTCATAAAAATCAAATCAAACCAAATGAAATATGATCCCTTGAATAAAAGATTTTCTGTGATTCCTTTTTAATGTTGAGTGAAAAGGATTGGATTTTATTGAGAAATGTAAAATGTCTGATGAAAAACGATCTGACAGAATTGTCAGAAGATATCAGGATTCAATTACCTAACCTTACGACATAGATTCTAAACTGACCGCTTCTCTAATAGTGAAGAGTAAAATCGGGGCACAAATGTGGATTTGGTGATAACTGGTCTCTGGTTTACTATATAGTAGGGAGGTATTCGATTTCGGATGAAGCGACTGTGTATACAAGTGCTGAAGAACCTCTGGAGTTGAAGTAGACCAATCACAACAGACTGGGCCATCTGACTAATCAGAGCAGAGTAGGCACTTGGAAGGAGGGATTTAGAGAGACCCAATCCTTTATTGAGCCGTTTCAGACACTGAAAGAAAAGAGGTGATACTGCAATGTACACTCTAAAAAATGCTGGGTTAAAAACAACCCAAGTTGGGTTGAAAATGGACAAACCCAGCAATTGGGTTGTTTTAACCCAGTGGTTGGGTTAAATGTTTGCCCAACGTGCTGGGTAGTTTTATTTAACTCAACTGTTGTATAAAAATTACTGTATTGCTTGCTTAAAATGAACCCAAAATATGCTGGAAATTAACATTTATGAATATGTTTAATAAATTAGCATTTATTAATAAGATAATGAATAATAAACAATAAACATTTATTAAATTGCTTATTAATAAATGTACACCTTTTGATTATTATTGTTGCCTCTAGTAATTATGTGTCTGATTTTTAATTTCTCACCTATTTTGGATTCATTTTAAGCCAGCCATATAGTCATTTTTAATCAATAGTTGGGTTAAATAAAACTACCTAGCAGGTTGGGCAAACATTTAACCCAACCACTGGGTTAAAACAACCCAATTGCTGGGTTTGTCCATTTTCAACCCAACTTGGGTTGTTTTTAACCAAACATTTTTTAGAGTGTATATTATGAGAAAATTAAAGTGTTTTTTGACCTTGGATGCATGTAAAGCATTAGATCCTCAAATCTAAATTAGGAACATTTAAAATAGCATAATGGGGGCACTTTAACACAAAGCAGTTAAAGGGATAATTCACCCAAAAATGAAAATTATGTCATCATTCACTCGCCCTCAAGTTGTTCCAAACCTGTATACATTTCTTTGCTCTGCTGTACACAAAGGAAGATATTTTGAAGGAAGTTTGTAACCAAGCTGCTTTGGGGCACCATTGACTTCCATAGTAGGAAAAAAAAATAAAAAATACTATGGAAGTCAATGGTGCCCCAGAATTGTTCAGTTTCCCACATTCTTCAAAATATATTCCTTTGTGTTCAACAGAACAAAAAAAAATTACTCAGGTTTGGAACAACCTGAGGGTTAGTAAATGATGACAGAATTTAAATTTTAGGGTGAACTGTCCCTTTAGGTATGGCTTAGCTAAAACCCAAGTCATGATTAACACATACCTTCCAAGAAAATACAAAGTGAGCTGATTAGTCAAACAGTGATAGACGTAAAACATGGAGTGTATTGCTTCAAGGCAAAAAAAAAACCAAACAAACAAAAAAAACTGCTGGTACAAACAATAAAATGTCAAATTACTATATTAACCATGTGGAGAATAGTTGTATCTGAATGAAGGTCAGTGCTTTAAACACTGCCTGAGGTTGTTTTGAGTCGTGAGAGAAACTGGGGATACATCCAATGCTTTATCAAATTGTATTTGAATAACTGAATAAAGTTTTGTGTCTTATTGTCCATGTTGGTTATATCCTGACAAACTGACAAAATTAACTTTTAACACATATACATATTTAACATTGATGGTTCATTTTGCACTTGCATATCTCTGTTTTTAGCCAGGAAAATGAAAAGCTAACTGTGAGATAGTTTAAAATAGGAAATAAAGTCACAATGTGATCTATGCAATTATATACAGTATGCAGTATATTATATGTTATATGCAATAGTATCTATAATTTATATAATTGCAGCAGCATAATTATGTATGCAATTTCAATTGTATATGAAATATGTACTGTAGTTCAGAGATATAAAGTGATAAAGTGCCTGCTAAATGAATTAATTAATACTTTATATCTCAGTGTATGTTTAGATTTACATTTCATTTAAAAGTTGTAAAAGAATAAAAAGTCGCAACTGTCAAAAATTATGTTGCGATATAAAGGCACATTATGAGATATAAATTTGCATTTACAAGAAATAAATTCACAATTGTGAAATATATCGAAAGTCACATTTTCAAGAAATGGTCTCAATTACATCTATTTTTTACTCTGAGGCAGAAACGGACTTCCTTAGATATCAGAAAGTATTGTAACATTATAAAGATCAGTCATTTATTTCAGTCGTATAGCTGTGCTCAGCTTTTATCATCACAGAGTGGCGTACCAGATGGGAACAGTTTAAAAACACTCTGGGGGCATTTAAAAGTGACTGTAGGTTTGTTTAAGATTACTTGCTGTAATAGTTGCTGCCTACAGCTGTACAACTTTGCTCCGTGGCCATCAATAACTGCCTTGTCAGAAAGAGCTTAGTATGAATGTACACACACACACACACACACAAACCAAAAGTAAAATGGGCAAGAGCGGTTATGATTGGAGTACACAAGAACTAATGGATCAAATAAACTACAAAAGCATCAAACAGAATGTAATCCTGAGGGCAACAGCTTCAGTGAGAGTGCCTGATCAAAGAGATGATGCAGGCCCTCCACATTTTACAGCCAGAGTGCTTTCAATTGCTATTCCAAGTGTCTTTATGGGGAAAGCGAGATATTTAGTGATTTCACCAAAACTGCCATCAAGACAATTAGGAGAGTACACTTGGTACAAATAGCACATCATATGCTGTGAAATACACTTTTAAACTTTTCAAATATATTGTTTGAAAAGTTCAAAAGCTTGATGTTACAAAAGATTTCTATATAAAAAAAAAATGTCTTTTGAACTTTCTTTTCATCAAAAAATCCTGAAATATATACAGTCAAACCTAAATTTACTCAGACACCTTGAACATTCCATTCATTAATAGTTTATTCACTATAGTTAAAAAAAAAAATGGTAATAAAATATGACAAGATTTAAGAGTTAAACTGTGTCAGAAAAAAATTATCTTAATTATGTCGGATAACACTTCAGCAAAACATGCATCAGGTCAAAGTGTCTGAATAATTTCTGGTCCCAATTTTTTTATCAATTTTACTGGTAGTCCACTGTATGAAGAATGTTTGGGTATAATATGTCACAGTTTACTTTATTTTGCTATCCTTACTTACATAAATGAACTATAGTGTCCTGCACCCACTAGTTAAAAAATAATAATAATAATAATTATATGTAGTGTCTGAATATAAACTATATTGCCAAAAGTTTTGACATTAATGTTAATGACATCCCATTCTTAATCTGTAGGGTTTAATATGGAGTTGACCCACCCTTTACAGCTATAGCAGCTTCAACTCTTCTGGGAAGGCTTTCCACAAGGTTTAGGAGTGTGTTTATGGGAATTTTTGACCATTCTTCTAGAAGTGCATTTGTGAGGTCAGGCACTGATGTTGGACAAGAAGGCCCGGCTCACAGTCTCTGCTCTAATTCATCCCAAATGTGTTCTATCGGGTTGAGGTCAGGACTCTGTGCAGGCCAGTCAAGTTCCTCCACACCAAACTCGCTCATCCATGTCTTTATGGACCTTGCTTTGTGCACTGGTGCGCAGTCATGTTGGAACAGGAAGGGGCCATCCCCAAACTGTTCCCACAAAGTTGGGAGCATGAAATTGTCCAAAATGTCTTGGTATGCTGAAGCATTAAGAGTTCCTTTCACTGGAACTAAGAGGCCAAGCCCAACCCCTGAAAAACAACCCCACACCCTCCACCAAATTTTACACTTGGCACAATGCAGTCAGGCAAGTACCGTTCTCCAGGCAACCGCCAAACCCAGACTCGTCCATCTGATTGCTAGACAGAGCAGTGTGATTCGTCACTCCAGAGAACACGTCTCCACTGCTCTAGAGTCCAGTGGCGGCGTGCTTTACACCACTGCATCCGACGCTTTGCATTGCATTTGGTGATGTAAGGCTTGGATGCAGCTGCTCGGCCATGGAAACCCATTCCATGAAGCTCTCTATGCACTGTTCTTGAGCTGATCTGAAGGCCATAGGAAGTTTGGAGGTCTGTAGCTATTGACTCTGCAGAAAGTGGGCGACTTCTGCCCACTGTGCGCCTCATGCACTGACCCTGCTCTGTGATTTTACGTGGCAGTCGTTGTTGTTCCCAATTGCTTTCACTTTGTTATGATACCACTAACAGTTGACCGTGGAATATTTAGTAGTGAGGGAATTTCACGACTTATTGCTCAGGTGGCAACCTATCACAGTACCACGCTTGAATTCACTGAGCTCCTGAGAGCAACCCATTCTTTCACATATGTTTGTAGAAGCAGTCTGCATGCCTAGGTGCTTGATTTTATACACCTGTGGCCATAAAAGTAATTGGAAAACCTGAATTCAATGATTTGGAGGGGTGTCCCAATACATTTAGCAATATAGTATATATATATATATATATATATTTAGAATTTTGCACATCATTGCATTGTGTTTTAGGGTTAAAGGAAATGTCAGTAAAATTACTTGATAATATCTGAGTAATGAGTAATGCAATACTTTTTCTGTTTTTTTAGGGATTTATTTTTTACAGTGTACATTTAAAAACTAGGGCTGTCAAGCGATTACAATTTTTAATCTAATTAATTACACGATGTGGCGATTAATTAATCTAATTAATCGCAATTTAATCGCACAGCAAATTTGGCTGAGAAGTTACCCCCAAAAGATCAAAGAGACATTACAAAAAGTAGCTTTAGAAAAAAATACTTTATTTGAATTAACATGAGAGTGAGTAAATGATGATGGAATTTTCATTTTTGGGTAAACTATCAATTTAATGTTTTTTTGTTTGTTTGTTTGTTTTTTTAATTATTAATATGGAAATGTGATTTAAAAAAAATTAAATAATTTTTATTAAATGATCCTCTAAAAAAGAACCTAAAACTGCCAGTAGGTGGTGGTAAATGTTTTAATGAGTGAGTCATTGAGTCATTCATTCATTCAATTCGTTCAAAGGGCTGATTCATTCTGGAATTAAGTAAATGGCGGTCATTATCAATGGGCCATTGAATCATTGATTCACCCGATTGATTCGCTCAAAACGCGGATTCATTCAGAAACGAAACACAGCTGTGTGTTGCTCGGAGATGCACAACCGTTCTGCTCTGGCTTTAATATTTTCATTGGCAAAATTGAGCAAAAGCAGACAGTATGTCTAAAATATAACACAATATTAACCACTGATTTATTGAACTGTTGTATAAAATCAATATCACATTTGCACTCGTGCTATTCGAGACAAAAACAGTACTCGTGTGATATTGCACAACTATATCATATGACATAAATATAAGACGACAACTCATACAGGGGCATTTTTGACCAGATATCTTGAATTTTAGGATCATTCTAACTGCATTCTATAGGCTCCGCCACGCAGTGAGTTGTTGACCTGCTTCCTATTCGTCATCAATCAACTGTATGAAATGTCAGATGACCTACGTAGGTCAGGGGCGGGGCAGGTGCGTTAATTGCGTTAATAATTTTAACGCGTTATTTTTCACCTTAACTAATTAATCTAATTAACGCGTTAAATCGACAGCCCTATTAAAAACATTAAAAAAAATCTTACCAACTCTAAAAACTTTTGAACTGTACTGTATCATGATCCCGGGTGGGTGGCTTTATGTGTTTGTATTTGATGCCATCAGTATTTAAAGGTGCAGTAAGCGATTTCTGAGAAATGCTGTTAAAAGTGGATCAAACAGAGCACCAAAACATACTTGTAGCCAATCAGCAGTAAGGGCATATACTCTCACTGGGGGGGGACGTGCGTGTGTTGCATAGAATGTTTGTGAATTTGGGGGTGGAGCTATCAAGACAGGGGTGTGATCTTTTTATGTAGGGGTGTGTTTGTTTTGGTGATTTCAAATATCAACAGTGTTTCTCAGAAATCACTTACTGCACCTTTAACATAAACCTACAGCTCAACAGGCATCGGTCACCCTTCCAAACCTGTGGTGTAATATTACCCAAGTGTGCACATTCTTGGAGTTCAAGGGACAGGTTGGACACCATAATCAATAAAACATGTGCTTTCAGGTGGAACAAACCATTACTGCAACATCACTCTAAAATGTCATTGCCAAACCGGAGGTGCTGTAAACCGGGCTCAATGAAGTCCCTCGCAGTCCCTCTGCTGCTCTCCTACACTCAATCATCCCATTGTGTTGAGCTTATTAGAAAAGCTGCACAATCACAGTGGAACAAAGGCAGATTTTGCTCTAGCTGCAGGGTGATATTTAGAAGAACTACAGAGTTTGACGGGGACCTCTGTTGCTTCATTAATAAGTACTGAATCGGATGCTTTTCAAATCGCTCAATAAGCTATTTGTTTGTACACATCGATGCAATAATTTCTTCCATTGGGCTTACACTGACCTTTTGAATGTCAATGCCACTGACAAATACTAAGCAAATTTAGAATAGTGTGAAAGAATAGGTGAAATAGTGGAGATGAATAGATGTTAGAACCCAGCACACAATGTAACCCGAGGACATACAGTATAGCTCAAAATGCATTTCTGTATTCAAAGTTTAATAACAGATCATTTCTCAGTGTCATGTAGCTATCTAAATGATAAGATAAATTAACAGAAACATCTTCAACATCTGAAAGCAGACAGAATTAGACACTTAACTTACGTTTCTGAACGGTTAGTTGGTGAATTTATGTAGCTGATGTGGAGTTACCTATCTTAAAGTCATTGATAAGCATATTCTGTCATGTGGGAACTGTTGTAAGATGCCTACAGAGCCAGAGAATATATGCTGCATGAAGATAGAACAGGTATAGTTTAGTTTAATTATGGTAATAACTTGTCAAGTTGTCATCTTGCTTTTATGACATGTTAATGCATTTGTGTTACATACTGGATTGCAGTAACATGGCCTGAAGCATGTTCTCGGGAGCAGGGTTTATGTAAATTTTAGGGTTAGTGAAGTCACCAACCCGGGAAGAAGCTCGTTGTAGTCCCTACCAGCTATTTGTTGTAGTCCTTAAAAAGCGATTCTTTAAAAGAAAATATCTCCCCTTGCTTTGAACTTTGAGTGTCCTCCTAATTTTCCAGATGTTGTTTATGCTCTAACAGCAACTTTACACACTAACTAAAGTTAAAAAAGTGAAATCATAATCAACCACCCCTTTAAAAATAGATTATTATTATTATGAGATAATAAGGGTAACTTTGGAAGCCCATTTCTGCTTGAGAGTAAATAAAATAAAAAAGTAATTGCAATTTTGTACCTCACAGTACTGACTTTATTTCTTGTAACTATGACTTTCTCTGTTTATATCTCATAATCTTGCAACTGTGGTTTTAATTCTCATAATTGCAACTTCATTTCTCCCAATTACGAGTTTACTATATATCTCACAAAGTACCTTTTTATCTCTCAATTGCAACTTTATTTCTTATAATTGTG
Organism: Anabarilius grahami; assembly: GCA_003731715.1. Classification (NCBI taxonomy): domain Eukaryota; kingdom Metazoa; phylum Chordata; class Actinopteri; order Cypriniformes; family Xenocyprididae; genus Anabarilius; species Anabarilius grahami. The sequence continues at coordinate 11,041,045 of RJVU01057109.1, forward strand.
ACACTTTATCTTGCAAATTGCAATTACCTTTTTCATTCCGCTGAGGTGGAAATGGGCTTCCATAAGACACAAAAATGTGTATTACAGTTAAACAGTGGAATTCCACAGACAGTTTCCTGAGAGGTGTTAACCTTCACATGTGCATTACAAGGGAACGAGCGGACAGCAGGGACGACTGGGATAAATAATGACTGGCCTCCACTCCACTGATTGTGCTCATTCATTTCCTGCACTTTATCCTTTCCTTCTCTCGTTCTTCTACCTCAGAAACTTCCCAACATCTGCACCCCAGCTGAAGACAGAAGCATCTCTTTAGAGCACATTAGCCCTGCTCTTAGGGCATTAGGAACGCAGCAGGAAAGCAATGCTGCACTGCATTTACCTACTCATCCATCCTGACAGCAATGTGTTCTGATGTCTTATTTTCTCTCTTCGTCTCTCTCTCTGTTAGCTCCACTTTTGTGTTGTATTAGTTTGAGAGTTATTCAAACACTCCCTAGGAGATCCGAACTTCTTGGGAGCTTTGGTTACCCACTCATCCATCAAAACAGGAACAGATCCTAATCACTTATTTTTGGTCTCTCTCTTTTGTTTTCTGGCTACCTGTCTTTCTCCTTATTTTATTCATCTGCTTTATGTTCTGGGCCAGGAACATTACACCAGAAACACCTTGAGAGATGCATGTGTATCTGATTTAAGCCTGGCTAAATGCTTTCTTGCAAATTGGATGAGCTAAGAAACTCTAGGGGTCTGTGGCAATCAGAAATTGTGAGCAGTGTGAATTGGACTTGCATAATTCTGCCTGGAGCATGATTATGCCTGAAAGTTGGATGAGCATAACACATGTTAACTGCACATAACACAACTGCATGTCAGAAAGAATTCACCACGCATTAAACAGTGTTAATAGCTGAAACATAATGCTATGTGAAAGTTGAATATTATATCTGTATAATAATGTTTTAACATTTAGTATAATAAAATATATCAATCAGCATCATCATCAACATCAACAACAACAACAACAACAACAACAACAACAACATAGTATTATTATTAGTAGTAGTATTACAGCAGGGCTCATCATCATCATCATGATCATCATCATCATCATCCAAGGTAGCATTTGCTGCACTGTAAGCCATGCATATAAACATTAAAATAATAATAATAAAATATTTTTAATTTCTTCTTCTTCTTCTTTATTATTATTATTATTATACTGAATATTAAAATGAAGTATTTTGTTTAAAAATAACAACAACAACAATATTAATTATTATTATATGTATAATAATTTTATAATTTATTATTATTATAGCAATAACAATAATTATTAATAATAATTGTCATTGTTATATTAATAATGAATTATGCTATTATTAATATTATTATTATTATTATCATCATCATCATCTTAGGTAGCGTATGCTGCACTGTATAAGCCATACATATCAAATAGTCATGAACAGATGAAACATTAAAATAAGTCTAATAATAATAATAATAATTTTGTATTTTTGATTTCTTTTTCTTTTTCTTCTTCG
>RJVU01057109.1:11050286-11081372 GCA_003731715.1 Anabarilius grahami
ATCGTGATTGCCACATGAGCAATAAGTCCATTCGTGAAATTTCCTCACTACTACATATTCCACAGTCAACTGTTAGTGGTATTATAACAAAGAGGAAGCAATTGGGAACAACAGCGACTCAGCCACGAAGTGGTAGGCCACGTAAAATCACAGAGCGGGGTCAGCGCATGCTGAGGCGCACAGTGCTCAGAAGTCGCCCACTTTCTGCAGAGTCAATAGTTACAGACCTCCAAACTTCGTGTGGCCTTCAGATCAGCTCAAGAACAGTGCATAGAGAGCTTCATGGAATGGGTCTTCTTTGTCTAGTGCGTAGAGAGCTTCATGGAATCACTCTTCTCTGTCTAGCAATCCGATGGATGAGTCTGGGTTTGGCGGTTGCCACGAGAAAGGCACTTGCCTGACTGCATTGTGCCAAGTGTAAAGTTTGGTGGAGGGTGTGGGGTTGTTTTTCAGGGGTTGGGCTTGGCCTCTTAGTTCCAGTGAAAGGAACTCTTAATGCTTCAGCATACCAAGACATTTTGGACAATTTCATGCTCCCAACTTTGTGGGAACAGTTTGGGGATGGCCCCTTCCTGTTCCAACGTGACTGCGCACTAGTGCACAAAGAAAGGTCCATAAAGACATGGATGAGCGAGTTTGGTGTGGAGGAACTTGACTGGCCTACACAGAGTCCTGACCTCAACCCGATAGAACACCCTTGGGATGAATTAGAGCCGAGACTGTGAGCCGGGCCCTCTTGTCCAACATCAGTGCCTGACCTCACTAATGCACTTCTAGAAGAATGGTCAAAAATTCCCATAAACACACTCCTAAACCTTGTGGAAAGCCTTCCCAGAAGAGTTGAAGCTGCTATAGCTGCAAAGGGTCGGTCAACTCCATATTAAACCCTACAGATTAAGAATGGGTATGGGATGTCATTAAAGTTCATGTGCACGTAAAGGCAGGTGTCCCAAAACTTTTTTTAAAAAATTAAGAGACCACTTAACATTGATTTCTGAACTTGGAGTGGTCTGTTAATTTTTTCCAGAGCTGTATATATTATACCTTGTTATGGTTTGTGTGTGAATGTGCATAACTAACAAATACGGCTACTTTTTTGTTTCAATTTACTTTTTGTTTGTTAAAGAAATAAAGCAGAACCCCTAAAGCCTACGGTGGGTTTCGTGGGGGGTAATTGAGAATTAATGGGGGAAGTCACATGACAGGAGGCAGTGCCTCCATTGCACTATGATTGGATATGATTGGTTATGGTTGGACATGATTGGCTCGTGCGATAAATCCCGCCTCTTGTTTTTCGTTAGTCGAATCAGCCTAAATGAAATAATGATGGTGTAATGGGAAGACTAATTAAAAAGTAAGAAAACAGCTGTCACTTAGATATCACCGCTTTATGTAATGTCAAAATCAAACTTGGAATGGCCTGAAAACATGATGACTCCGGGGTTTTTACTGAGCAATCAGCATGGTGAAATTAAAGGTACATCTTCGTGTCTGTGACCACTGACCAGTGTGTACAAGCTTGATGACTGCTGAAAATAAAGATAGAAATAGAACATTACACAGTGTAAAAAAATAAAATAGAATTGTATTTGGTCTCTCTTTTTATGTAATGTTTATTTAACCAAGAAAACACCACATACAGACAGACAGACAGACAGACAGACAGACAGATAGATAGATAGATAGATAGATAGATAGATAGATAGATAGATAGATAGATAGATAGATAGATAGATAGATAGATAGATTCTTGCCATGTCAATCAAGACATTATACTACCACAAACAATGCAAAATGTTTTTATAGTATTTTTGTTTTGAATCTTAGTCTTCTAAACACTGTTGTCAGTCAGAATAAAGTGTTCCCTTAGTGCACCTCTTAATCCCACAGTTTTCATCAAAAGAAAATAAGAAGCTCTGCGAGACATGAGGTCGACACTTTATTCATTCTGATCGGTGCATAAATATTCATGGAGACGTTCCGAAATCAAGATCTGATGATCCTTTAACAGCCTACATTATCTTGACTTCTATATTGATGACACGAAAAAGTATTTTTGGATGCTCAGTCTTCCCCCAGTTTGTCTGTGTTTTGAGGAAAAGATTCAAAAGATTAAATAAAATTTGCAGCAGGAGGCACATTTTTTTTTCTCCCTAGTGAGGATGTTCAAACAGCTGTGTGCAGAGAGAGGCACCCTGGGTTTGCTGAGTTCTGGTTTAATCTAGCCTAAAGATATGTGTTTATCAAAGTGAATTCTCAGTCTCTGTTTTCGCAGGGCAACCAAAGCTTGCGAGATGTTCTGATCTCCTAGATTCAAAGGCTTGGTTCAGAGCGTTTGAAGAGCAACTCTCACACCACATAGATCACAAAATTAGAGCTGAGAGAGAGAGAGAGAGAGATGTGTAGGAACTTAATCTTAGAAGACTAGATAGGCTGGCCACATCACAATATTGTACTTTATGGATTACACAGAATTACTTCCAAGTCCCATAAAGATCTGAAGTTTTTCCTCTCTCTCTGACCTCTGATCTGAACGGTACTAGATGTAATGACACATCAAACTCGGGACAGGCCAACAAATTGATTCAATGGTAAAGTAATCCGTGAGGCTTCAGTCAACTGTGCGCAGTCAACAGAAAATCATTGATTTTTCAGGATACATCCCGCCATGTCATACTCCATCTCAGACAGGAATATGGGCCACATTAATCATTTAACATCAGCAGTCATAAGAATAGATTGGAGGTAATGTTTGTTCTCACTTGGATCAACACTTACAACAATCTGAAGATGTGTTGCATCTAATTTTGCATAAATGATCACCTTTAGACTGAGGGAACTCAGGAAAGGTGAAAATTAGGGTTCATCAGGGAAGATGAATGAAAGCCCCTGTTTCTTCAATACATTTTACAATACAATTCAATAAATTTTACTATTTAGCAATTATTTTATTTACCATTATTTACCGTATAATGTACAGTTTTACATAAATTAGGTTTATTCATTATTAAATAAAACAAAATGCTTTTTTTTTTTTTATATATATAACCTGAACATTGGCATGTAAATCAATCAACCAACCAATCAGTTTATTTTGTTTTAGTGAAAGTGATTAATTTAATACGGTTTCCCATTTTTTATAAATTTTATTGCAATTTACAATTTTTTTTACATAAATGATATGACTAAAATACAAATAAAAAAAATTTTAATGAGCGAATAATAATTTTTGATTGGATGGATGGATTATTAGTCATCTTTAGGTAAAATGATACAAAATTAGGCTGGAAGGACGAACCTGCTAATCTTTCTCATCACAGGGCCACTGAGGGTCACTTTGGACTGCAATGTTTGAATTTTTCAAAAGTTGTCTCATAATGTCAGCAAGTATGTGACATCTACAATTGTTAGAGTGCTGCAGAGGCTCATGATGAGATTCAACGCAGTGTGTCAGACTACGTTTGATGGTCGGGGCACGAAAACGTCCTCTCTCTTCTAAAGGACAGCACTAAGCCGGTCCCAAGGGGCCCCAGAGGTCCATGGTTAACAGCAGGCATGCTGCCCACTCCATTAGAGCCTTAATTAGACGGGCACAATGCCCGCTGAATGGCCACTGGGGGAAAGCAGTGCCCCAGTGTTTTGATTACACTTGCTGTCTGGATAAAGGCTGCATTTGATGGAGAGATGGATGAAAGACATTATTTAACGGTTGGTGTTCATGTGGAATTGACCCGGCACCTCATGCTGATGCAGTCTGGACTATTCCCTAGCCCTCTGCTGACATAATGGCTCATTAGCATGGTGTTAGTAGCAAACATTGGCTTGTGAACGGGTGTTGTTCTTCAGTGGAGTCCATAATCCCTATGGAAGAGCAGCAGTGAAGAAGTGCACTGCTACCAAGACTAGCACACTGAACAATGTCATTTTCATTCAGTATTACACTACAGAAAACCAATAAGAGATATGTTGAAATTTTTTTACTTACACTACATACATACATAAAAATAAATAAATAAATAAATCTTCTTTTATATTCCACAGAAGAAAAAATGTAATGCATGTTTAGAATGGCATGAGGCTGAATAAATAATGACAGGATTTTCATTTTTAGATTTTTCATCTTTTTAAAATGGTCTAAGAATCTTTAGCATAATTTCATTTTTGCTACCTTATATACAAATAACCTTTCAATTTAATCTAAATCCATCATAAAATAGGAATTAGTAAATTTTAAAATGATGAAAATCTAAATAATGACACGAACAAAGCATTGCAATATTTATTATGTGACAAACGATTTACAGTATATTTACTTTCAAAAAGTTATGACCATCCCTCAGCTGTACTTTCATCACACCAAACAATTTTGACAAAATTACACCTTTGATGATACAAATATTCTGCTTACTAATTATATTTACATTGTTGTCATGTAAACGTACCCTCTATTGCAAAGTTTAACCATCATAAAGTGAAAGTTTATCATTTGCATCTGTTTTGTCTTGCCAATTTACACATTCAAGCTATTTTAAACCAAAAAAGCAAAAGAGAACTCAATTTGGTACTCGCACTCTAGCTTACCAACACCAATTTGACCCCAAAAATATAAAAAAATTGTTTATATTTTATTTAAAGCAACAAAAATGTTTTTATTTTAGTTTAATTTTCAGTTAACTATAATAACCCTGTTATTATAGGGTTATTATATGTTATGTTATGTGATCTCTCTTCACTTTTGCTGAAAATGACTGCAGTAAGCCACCTTACCAGTTGCTAAAAAACTTTAAAGGTCATTACATTAGGTATCGCATGCTCCACTACTCAACCGCTTATCCACCAGCTCTGTTTTCCAGGGAAGTCACAAAATAAAGTGAAACCAAATATGCCAAAGTGCAACAAAAGTCCAAGTAACATCATTACTGATATACAACTACTGACAAAAAGATGCCATTTTAATTGGTTTAGTTAAGCAAGTCACTTAAGCAAGATTTTAACTTGTGACATCTCACACTTTAAGCCAGAAATACTGCAAATACACCAACTCGTAATCAAATACGAGACTGAGCCCATAAGGCTGAAACCTAGAATTGTTGCCAGTTTTAAGGTTAAACGAAATAAAGAAGAAGTCATCATCCATGGCCCAAAACACATGAATGTTAAACCACACTGAATCCTTCAATAATGTATCAAGCACAAGCAGCTACCGTACTCATTTTCATGTTTAAGTGAGCTTTAATCTATTCAGTCTTGCTTAAACACAGCTGGCTTCACCGGCTTGAGTCATCAGCTTTAATGATGAGTGAATGAGGTACTCAGTCTGTTGAAGATGAAACACTATATCCATGCAATTTGACAGCATATGAGAGATTGCAATAGATAAATATGGGGTGATGTACCATGAAACTGTTTATGTGTTTTCTGATATTACATGTAGTGTATAATCTAGCATATCTCCATCCAAGTTAAGGCTCCCCATAATGGACTGAATTCTGAGCCATCACAGCAGTTCAATTACTCCCGTTCTTTTAATACACCTTCATATCACACATCATAAGCTCTCAAGGTGAAACTTCTTTTTGCAAAACAATACTCCTCCACACACAGCGAGGGGTCACGAAAGAGCGAACAACATAAAATGAGCAGAAAACAATTCACAAACACCTAAACAACAATAATGAAAGTTTATGGGGAAATTATTCTCCCATCACTTTGTGTACAATTATTGACAGTGAGTAGGATCGTTTGGTTTACATCAACATGAGTTTGAAAATCACATATCATTGGTTCAGACTCATGCAATCAAAATTTTGCTATGAATATTCACAAGGTTGAACGATACCAAACTTGTGCTGAGGGGAAGCGCCAGTAGTCGAGAAGCGAGCAGAGAAAAACTGCATTTTCCATGGACAAAGGAAAGGTACTTCTCTCAGAAAACTTACAAATAAAGATACTTTTATTTGTTTAGTTGCTGTTTTGAGCATTTGGATTGCTAGATGAGGGCTCAATTAACACATTTTTGTGAAAAACTCAATTTTGACCATAATTTACATTTTTCACTTGTTTTGCCTGCTCGAAATGAACCTGTGTGCACTGCATTCTGACTCATTTTGCCAGCACGGGTCACATATATAATTTCAGTAATGACAAGTTTCTGAGTGGATCAGATTATTTCAACCAGCATTTATTGGCATGGGGCATGGAATATACATAGGCTTGATTTTGGCGGACGAGATCTGCTACACTGCTGCTGATGAGCAAATGCAAGAATTTGTTCAGCTTAGTCAAAACAAAAGGACAGGCTGCTGCAAGAAAATGGTGGAACCCTGTAGCAGATCTCTACAGGTGGCACTGGGGAAGAGGAGGGATAACAGAAGTTTTCACAATCACTCAGTAGGGCGAACGTAGGCTAGGGTGCGATATATGTGGTTATGTGGATTAGGAAGTACTTCTGATTGGCTGATGCCATGGCGTTGGAAGAACCAATCAGATATACAGTTGCATGAAATAAAATGGGAACCACTTGCAGAACCTGTGAAAATGTGAATAATTTTAACAAAATAAAAGAGAGATTATACAAAATGCATGTTATTTTTTTATTTAGTACTCTCCTGAGTAAGATATTTTACATAAAAGATGTTTACATATAGTCCTCAAGACAAAAAAAAAAGAAGAAAAAAAGCTGAATTTATTAAAATAACCCTGTTCAAAAGTTTGTGAACCATTGGTTCTTAATACTGAGTGTGGATTACCTGGATGATCTACAACTGTTTTTGTTGTTGTTGTTGTTGTTGTTTTGTGATGGTTGTTCTTGAGCTTTGTTCTTCAGAAAAAAATCCTCCAGGTCCTGCAGATTCTTCAGTTTTCCAGCATCTTTTGTATATTTGAACCCTTTCTAGCAGTGACTGTATGATTTTGAGATTCATCTTTTCACACTGAGGACAATTGAGGGACTCAAACTCAACTATTAAAAAAGGTTCAAACATTCACTGATGCTCCAGAAGGAAACACGATGCATTAAGACCAGGAGGGTGAAAACTTTTTGAATTTGAAGATCAATGTAACTTTGAAGAAAAATCTTCATTCTGTTAAAAAGTTTATGCATCATGTTTCCTTCTTGAGCATCAGTGAATGTTTTAACCTTTTTTAATAGTTGTGTTTGAGTCCCACAATTGTCCTCAGTGTGAAAAGATGGATCTCAAAATCATAGTCACTGCTGGAAAGGGTTCAAATATGCAAAAAAAATCCTTGAAAACAGGACCTGGAGGATTTTTCTGAAGAACATTGGGCAGTTTAACTGCTCAGAACAAACAAGGGACTCATGAACAACCATCACAAAAAACAAAAAAACAGTTGTAGATCATCCAGGTAACCACACAGTATTAGGAATCAAAGGTTCATAAACTCTTGAACGGGGTTATTTTCATAAATTCAGCTATTTTTTTTGTCTTGTGGACTATATTTAAACATATTTTATGTAAACTATCTTACTCAGGACAGTACTAAATGGAAAATAACATGTATTTTGTATGATTTCTCTTTTGTTAAAATTATTCACATTTTCACAGATTCTGCAAGTGGTTCCCATACTTTTTCATGCAACTGTACACACACACCGTACCGACAGCCTCTCAGTTGAAACGTTTAATTTAAAGGAGAAAGTAGCAATCTCTTAGTGAAGTTTCCTGTGGCTTCTCACCGTACGACNATCTGAGTATGTGCAATCCCTGGGATCGAACCCATGACCTTGGCATTGCTAGTGCCATGCTCTAACCACTGAGCTACAGGAAAGCTACACACCGTACTTTCCTGTACACACACACCGTACCGACAGCCTCTCAGTTGAAACGTTTAATTTAAAGGAGAAAGTAGCAATCTCTTAGTGAAGTTTCCTGTGGCTTCTCACCGTACGACTCTCCTCTTAGTCTTTTATAGTGTTGTCAATGAGTTCAAATCATCCTCTGCCGTCTCCTGTCATCTGTCAGTGACTTCTATTCACTTCACCACACTGCTACCCATCAATACAACTGCGGCACATAAGATCATCTCACGGCGGGTCCTTTACACCGGCCTGCGGGGGGCCGTCTCACTCGTTAATTAAGCAATTATTAGAGAAACATTAGGAAGACACATCGCCTCTGGAGGGGGTGAGGTAGGAAGAGAGAAGGAATGAAAATGTGCGATGAGGACCTGGTTGTGGTGCTTGCGAAATGAGAAGGAAAAATGGAGGTGTTTGCACCGACTGGTGCCCCGCTCACCCTCATTAGTTCCCTCTCTGGAGTCCCGCAGCAGAAGGGGGTTGAAAGCACCAGCTCAGCGCTTGACAGTGGTGTGGACTGCCACATCTTGGCATGTTATGCACCATGACTAATTATCCTTGGAGGCATTATATTAGTTGCTTGATTAGCAGCCTGTTTTCATTGCTAATTACAAGTGCTCTTTCTCGACCTCTGACAGAAATGCTACATAGCTTTCGCCTCTATTAGTCTTATTAGTTTGCTGCTGTCTATCTCATTGAGCACCATTAAATGGACTTTTCCGATAAGTACTTCTCAGAAAGAACAAGTCAACAACTTGTTCACACGCATAACTTATTCAGCTCCCTAACTCCATGGTTTCCATAGGAAAAGGTCTGATCTACTGGCACTATGAATGTTTTATCAGCCAAATGCCTCTGCAATATGAACTACCTCATGCCAAAGTGCAACGTGTGCAGAGGCTGAAGGTAAATTACTTCCGTCTATAGATAATGGATGCTTGGCCCAGCGAAATTACAAGAACAAAAGACTGTTATAAGTGGACAATGTCTGGAAAGAGTCCAGTATTTGCGAGGTAAGTTCATTTATGAATGCGCTGTGTTGCAGTTTTGGGGATTTTTCTGTGATTGTTCTCTCTTTGTTACATCGAATCATTCATTCAGATGATTAGTTCATAACATTTATTCATGTAGGAATGAATCTTGTGACTGTCTTAACCAAATGAAGACTTCAGATGCAAAAGCCTCTAAGTGCCATCTGAAATTTTCTTCTAAAATGAGCATTTTTATCAAGCTCGTATGTTTATGTTCAGCTATTTCACTTTAATGGCAATGAAAATGACCTATTAATTGCCATTAGAGTTAAATTACAGAACCTAAACATATGAGCTTGATAAAAATGCTCCTTTTAGAAGAAAATTTTAGATGGCACTTAGAGGCTTTTGCATCTGAAGTCTTCAAATACTAGAGGAACTTGTTGAATACATAGTAAAAGATAGCAAAAATGTTCTTGATGAAAGTTCTCTTAATGGAAAGAAGACGAATGGACCAAAGACTCCAAGTTCCTGAACTCTTTCTTTGCAACTGTCCTCATGTGCAAAAAAATCATGTCATAAATGTTGACTATTGGTTCACACTGTTAAAACACCTCTCTGTTGGCACATGCAGGGGCACGAGAGGCTACACCTGCATTTACCAAAGGACAAATTACAGCGTATTACAGCATAACTTCTGGTAATGATAGTGTACCTATAAAGTAAGTATGTGTAAGTATAGAGGAACAATATGTAAAGTCTGGGGAATAAAAGGGGTAACAACCAGGAAAGTAACAAATTAATTATACTGTAAGTATTTTAGAATTAAGGGGTACTTATACTAGGGGAAATACTCTTGTTCCATAGTTACAGGGTAAGCATGACATCTGCGGGTTGTAAATTAAAGTGGTGCTTGTTACCCTCTTGTTTCATGTAGTTACAGGGTAAGTACAATAAAAACACACACAATCTGATATCACTGAATCTGAAACCTTTATTTAAAAAACAACTCTTATTCATTTAGTATTATTTTTTCTAAATCAACTTTTCATTTCAAATTATAAAGTCTTAACAGAAAGTAGCACGTTTTGTTCTTTTTTTTCTCTCTTGCTTGGCTTCCTCCTCCTCTTGTTCCTTTTCTTCTTATTCAGTCTTTCCACTGATTAATCTTAAGAAGGAATCCCATATCATTTGCTATTCTGTATTATGTATTAAAAGGAAATACAGTACACCCAGAAATGTTCTCATGGTTTACTCATCTTTTTGCTTCCAACCAACTGTCACCAGCATGTGCATGAGAGTCGACTTCACATTTGATGAAGCAACGTGAAGCTTCAAGCTTTCATGACGTTCTCGCGGGTGTTTCATGTGAAACTCGCGCGAGAACTGCCATCTGTTTTACTGTCTTGTCTGTTTCTCATTATTATTATCTGTTATTTTGTGTATTTTGTTTTGAGTAGTAATATAAAAAAAAAAACGGACGGCATCTGACATCTGCATGACTTTTCGCTCGAGTCACGTCAAGCATGAACTCTCAACCCTCTCATGCACGCGCACGCCGCACAGGTGACAGTTGGTCGGAAGCATTAGTCTACATTTTAAAAATGTAAAATGTTTGGTATTTTTCTTACAAACACTTATCGTTTCACTTCAGAAGACATTGATTAATCTATTGGGGTCGTATGGATTACTGTAGTTATTACTGTGTGTGCTGTTTGATGCTTCGACTTTTAGGAACACATGATCTTACATTATAAAGCAGTGGTTCTCAACCACATTCCTGGAGGCCCACCAACACTGCACATTTTGCATGTCTCCTCAATCAAACACACCTGATTCAGGTTATCAGCTCATTAGTAGTGACTCAAAGATCTAAAATGGGTGTGTCAGACAAAGGAGACATACAAAATGTGCAGTGTTGGTGGGCCTCCAGGAATGTGGTTGAGAACCACTGTTATAAAGCATTATAAAGCATTCCCAGAGATTATTTATTTTTCTAAAAAACGTGTTAATCTAAAGAAGGAAAGTCATATACATCTCGTATGGCATGAGGGTAAAAGATGAGTAAATGGTGAATACATTTCTGGGTGTACTTTATTTTCTTATAATACATACAGAATTTAAAGAAAGAAAAAGTAGAAGAGGAACAGGAGGAGGAGGAGGAAGCCAAGCGAGAGAAATTAATAAGAAGTGTTGTAAATCTGTTTTGAAATAAGTTGTTTTTCAAAAAAAGGTTTCCAAGTGAAATCATTATTGTGTGTATACATGTGTTTTTATTGTATTTACCCTGTAACTATCTGAAACAAGAGGGTAACAAGCTCCACTTTAATTTACAGCCCGTAATGTCATACTTATCCTGTAACTACATGAAACGAGTATATTTCCCCAGCATTAAAACATTGTAATATTGTAGTTTTACTTGCCTTGAAACAACTCAATCAGTGCACTTTTGCAATAAAAACAAAATACTGTGTAAATGCACCGATATGTAGCCTACCCCGTAAGTTTTAAAAAAGCCTTTATATATTTGTACAATATTATAAAAAAAAAAGGTGTGCAGTGTATTTTCTAGCTAAATTGCTCCCAAACGTAAGATTGTTGTCTATGATAATAGTATAAGTACCACTTAGCTCTAAAATACATTTACATTTATGCATTTGGCAGACGCTTTTATCCAAAGCGACTTACATTGCATTATACTATACATTTGTATCTGAGTATGTGCAATCCCTGGGATCGAACCCATGACCTTGGCATTGCTAGTGCCACGCTCTAACCACTGAGCTACAGGAAAGCCAAAATACTTATAGTATAAATAATTTGTTACTTTCCTGGTTGTTACCCCTTTATTCCCCAGACTTTACATATTGTTCCCCTATACTTACACATACTTACTTTATAGGTATACTATAATTACTCAAAGTTACGCTGTAAATACGTTGTAATTACGCAGTACTTTCCGAGCTGTAATCTAAAGCATTACCAAAGAATTTAATGTAAACAGAAAGATGGATGAAAGATGGCAAGACGGACTGTCCACACATCAACAGCGTCAAATAGAGAGAAGTCGGATCACATCACTGGGGTGAAGCCAGCCTGTGTCCTCAAATATAATAAAATGATAGAGGCAGTGTACAAAGCAGACATACTGAAAGGTTTTGTGGAGTGTGCCAGGAAGACCATCAAGGGGCATAATATGATTTTCTTTTACTTGATTGATACCGCTGTACTCAATAGCCGCATTTAGCCATGACAAAAAAAAGATAATGAGGTAATAAGATGGGTTACTATAGTCTCCACTCTTAGTACCTCAATCACAGCTTTTCAGGCCTTCTGATCTAATATTGGATGGTTCTAAGATGATATCCACACTAAAAAATGAATAGCCTATTTGACCTAGAAGTCAAATCAAACTAACTATTCCACAAAAGAAGTCTCAACTATATCCTTTGGATCACAGTTTTCAAGATATTAAATGTTAGTGGCCTTCATATACTGTAGAACAGATGCCAAAGGATTTTTTATGTATTCCACTCAAATCTGTTTAGTCTTTTCATAGCATGACATCAGACCATCATATAAAAGTCATTGTGTACAAATTCAAACCACTTATGGTTTTAAAAACTGAATGGTCAGATCAAGTATATCAGATCAAATATCAAGTAATTTCCTTTGTCATTCAGATCAGGATGTGATGCATATGCAATGTCATAAAATATCAATATGGTGAACTATGTGACACCGACTATATAGCGAATAGAGAATGAGTGAATGAGTCAGCGTTTTTGGACACAGTATACACATGAATGCATAAAATGAGTTCAGCACCATGATAAAATGCCATGATAGACACGAGCAGAGGTACAATTTCCAGTTATCCACTCCGATGATGTGGAAGGAAGTCTTTTGGCATTGTGCTGACATTTGTTTACTTTATATCAACCAAAGTGGATACACTGGATATTGACTACATTCTCTGAACAAAGGACCTGATTTCATTAGATCAGACTTAAAAGACTCTAAAAGACTCAAACAAATAAGGAAAAACACACCACAGCAGAAACGACTGCATCAGGAAACAAATCCAACAAACAACTTTGAAATCATTTATTGAATGAATATGATGGCTCACAGCTGTGTGTATAGGTTGGGCCTGCTTTGCAACTTTACAATAGACTGTATTGTATTTTGTCACTTTATATTTATAGCTTGTTTGAACTTTGTGATCTGTTATTTACACACAGCATTGCTTCCATGTACTTACCCATGAGTAAAGGGTTAGGTGTGGGGCACAAATGGAGTTGGTTCGTAAGATTTATAAAAGCAACGGGACTCCATAATCTGTGACTGGCTCTCACACATCACAGTCATGTGGCTTTAATGAGATTTGGCTTTTTAACCATTGAATAAAAACACATTTTACGATGCCTAATAAAGTCAAACTCCATTTAGTGTGAGAATGACTTGAGCAGGGAAGGGGGGAACATGACCAGTTACAGAGTCACCTGAATACTGTATTTCCCCCCCTGCTCATTATCTATACATGGTACATGGTGTTCATTTATATTTTCCTCATGGCATTTTAAACCCTGTTATTCTTTTCAGTTGAACAGAAAGGGAAAAAAATTAAAACACAACTCTATTGTATACAATGACAGTTTTTGGTGACCAATGACAATATCTGCCAATTTCTTGAAATAACAATATAAGCCACCATTTAAGTAGCCCATATGACTTGTGCACAATATCCCAAGTCTTCAGAGGCCATTTGATAGCTTTTTATAAGGACCACGCTACATTTTAAGAAATGATTCAATGGTTATCTACCACTCTGTTCACTGAAAAGAACCAGCTCAAAACATTAAAAAAATTACATAAAATTATGTATCAAAGTTTAAATTGAAATCACAGATAGGTACTTATATAAAATAATAATAATTTAAAATAAATAAAGAATATATACACTGTAAACTCTAACGCTCAAAATAATTAATTGGTTTGAGTAGGACAAACTTAAATGAAACAAATTAGTTCCGTCAAATTATGTTTTATGAGTATTTAGCACTTTCCAGGGCTCGGCAATAAGGACTGCCCGATGGCCCGGGGTCAGTGTGAACGACACACGGGACAGTAGACGCAACTGTCACTTGCCCGATTGGGCCAGTGTTGTAGGGTGTGCGATATATATATTGTCTATGATATCGTAATTGTTGATTAAACGATCTGATATTATTGAGTATGTCCATCACTTTACAAAAAGCAACACTTCCTGAATGAATCAGCCATTTGAATGAATCGGTTGAATCTCAAAATGATTCACTCATTAATAGTGATTCGCTGCCACCTACTGGTGGGTTTAATTTCACGTTTAAAGTGTCTTTTCATTTTTTTTTATAATTTCAAATAACTGTATTTAACGTTTTATATTTTCAACATTTCAAAACATTATTTATGCATCTGTAACTACTCTTGACTGATTAATAATGTTTAATCTATAATTAAATAGTTATACATTAGATTACAATTTCTGTACCTGAAAATCTCCTGTTTAAACCGTTTTAACCTACATGAAAAACTTGAAAAGCACTGTTTATTACATTTATATGTTTGTTCTGTTGTATTTATTTGTGCTATTACTCGTTATATGATTATTTGTTACTGTTTTATTACTTGACTGTTTATTTGTTTAACAATATTTAAAATTTAAGTGAGTTAATCTAGTAGCTTCTGGTGTCATAACCCTATTTATTAAGGTTACATGCATCAAAAACAATGAAAACAATAACTAGGCTTATTTTATAGGCCCATTTTCTTGGGGCAAGTGAAAATTTTGGTGGGGCAAGTAAAAATTTGAACCACTGGCCATTGAGCCCTGCTTTCCTTTTCTTTCAAGTTCACAGAACTGATATATTTAAGTACACTGAACTGTTTCATTGTTTTGAGTTTAAGGCAACTGATTGCCTCAATTATTTTGAGTTTTGCTAACTTATTCGGGTTTACAGTATATATATATATACACATACACACCAGTGTTAATTTCGTTGACGAATAATTTTCGTCATAATTTTCGTCAACGATATTTCACGGACGAAAACGAGACGATGACTAAATAAAAATGCGTTTTGAATGACTAAAATTATAACTAAAATCTACTCTAATTTTCGTCAACGAATTAAAACGAGACGAAAATGATAGAGAGGGACGATTTGGGAAGATATTGAGTCAGAACTACTGTCTTGTGTGGAAGATGCCCACATTTGAAGTGTAACATGCTGATCTAACAGCAGGAAAAGCGGCGCTGTTGTGCGCTCTACAGGCCTGTGCAGCAGCACTTCAGACTGCCTAGCAATTAATAAATAGCCCACGTTTATGCCAATCGATTGCTTATAAACTAATACTGATGAATTATGACAATGTTTACTACACAATGTTTATATGGTAATATGTTTTAGACGGTTGTAAGAATGCGTATTTTATCTCACTCACGAGTAGCCTGCTACTACAATAGGCTACAGTCCAGACTGCAGACATTTCAGAATAAGAGCCACGGTGTATTTTGGGATGGTTTATAATTATTATTTTTTTCCTGGTCATTATTATTATTTTGTTTAGCTACACAAAAAACTGAATTTAATTTAATTTCTATTTAATTCATAGTAAACTACAGTATCTTCTGTCACAGGAAGGAAAGACTAAGAACATTATTTGACACATTATTCAATATATTTACAAGTATAAGAGTTATTATAGTCAACTAAAACTAAAACCATAAAAAATCTTCATTACTTGAATTAAACGTTAACTGAAATAAAAAATAAATATCTATACAAATGTAAACTTATTTTCTTTCATCTAGTTTCCAAGCTTTAGCTTAACCTGAAGTATGAAACTAACTAAAATAGAAATAATAATAAAAAAAAACTATATAGACATTTAAAAGCAATAACTAAAAAACATAAACACCAAAAATTACTAAAACTTTTAACTAAACTCGCAATGGCGAGTAAAGTACAGTTGGTTGTCTTAAGTGAACAAACAGTTGGAAGGAGAATATCAGATCAGTGTATTGGATCTGTGTATTGTTAGTGAGATGCTTAATGCATTACAATTTAACTAAATTAGATTTTAGTCGACTAATCATATGATATTTTGTCAACTAAAACTAGACTAAAACTAAAACAATTTCCAACGACTAAAATGTGACTAAAACTAAATGGCATTTTAGTCAAAAGACTATGACTAAAACTAAATTAAAATTTGCTGTCAAAATTAACACTGATACACACTAGCTTTCTGATCTCAATGTCATGACCAATTTCAAGGCTCAGAAAGGTAGTAAAAATATAATTAAAATGGTCCATATGACTACAGTGGTTCAACCTTAATGTTATGAAGCGTCGAGAATAATTTTTGTGAGCAAAACAAAGCAAAAATAATACTGACGTAGAACCTGGAAGTGCTCTGATTTCTGATATCTTCATTTGTGTTCCGAAGATGAACGAAGGTGAGTAATTAATGACAGAAATTTCATTTTTGGGTGAACTAATCCTTTAACAACTACCTTACTAATTATGAGCAATAATTAGTTTGAGGCAAAAGTCACAGTTAATAGTTAATTAATAGTGAGAATTGGACCCTAATCTAAAGTGTGGCCATTTTTTAAGCTATGTGGACTATTTTTATGGTGGTTTTTGGAGCTTGACTGAGCAAGTAACAATGAGCAGTTGTTGTATGGAAAAGAAGACTGTGAAAATCCTTCTTTAGATTTTTGGGTGAACCTTCTGCCATATTCAATTCAGCATGGAGCAAATGTCAGTTTATCTATATATGAATGTATTTATTGATTTATTATTTAGTTTAGACAAGGACATTTCCTCAGTCAAGGATGTTTGACCCTCTCACTGGCATATCAATCCCCCTCCGGGCATCTGTGCCTGTCTGAGGCAATGCTGTCATGCTGCTGTCGTACCTGACACAATACAGGCTGGATTGAGAGAACACAGTAATAAGTCTAATGTGCTCGTCCTCACAGCTGTGTTGTTATCTTGGTCTATCGTGTGAAGTTTGGGGTTAAAAATGGATGACATTGAAAGATACTCACCCAAGCCACCTATTTTAAACCTAGAACAATACCACAAGGAACAGAGCGTAGAAACTAGAAAGAGAAAAATAAAGAGATGACAAAGAGAGAGAGAGGGTCTAATTACGGATCAGAATAACAGCTTGTGTAGAGCCTGCTAAAGCACATGTGTTCTGTAATTACAGCCAACAGCACTAATAACAGTCACAGGTACTCCATAGAGACTTTTGTATCTAATTTAGTGCATCAGTAGAATAAAAAGGCCACTACTGATCAGTGTTCAGAACATCAGCCACAGGGATGGCAATTTATACCTTTTGTTTTGGACAGAGAGCACTACTTGGAAAATAGATGCAGATCTCTGATAGCTTCTGATGTGCAAATATCACCCTTATAGAGGATTCCATATCCCTTGCGTTATCTAACTGATGACAAATGCTCTGTGTACTAAAAGAAGTTTCCACCAAGCACCAAAGAGGTCTAGAAGCAGGAAAGAGCCATCAATTATCATTCCCATTCAGAATTGAGAATGGGCCATTCATCTCAAAGGCAAGTACGTGATTTGAAATAGGCCTATGGCATTTTTGCTCATGGAATTACACATTGAGTGAATCACCACTATAAAAGCCATGTGACTAATTGATAAAAAGAAACATTTTGGCCAATATGGTAATACCTGGGTATTTTCTGCAATAAAACTTGCAATAAATTTGCTGAAATTTATTTTAAATGTAACCTTTTGAGCGGTACGGTCCCACATATGGGATTTAGAACGTTCACATAACTGAACGTTCACGCTTTGGCTGCGAGACGGACGCGCTCAGCGCTTGTCATATCACAACTTTTTTAAGGTTTCAGACATTTAAATACACATAAGCACCAGTAAAACAATACATTTAGAGTTTGTAAAATACAGACTGATGTCAGACATCAGTGGAATCAGCAATAACAATCCATTCAAATATAATTTGCCGCCGTTTATTCATATCAGACACACATAATGGGCCTAAGTAACTTTACTCTGTTATTCTTCCAGTTCACCAACCACTTACTTGCATGTATTTCAGGAAAAACTGATAAATTCAAGTGCTGTAAATCCGACTGACAGGACTCTGCGAGGCAAACTAAGATGGCGGCGCCCATCTCGCGTTATAGATCAAGATAAAGATCATTTATAAAGGTTTTAAAATGACAAAACACACACATACACTACCGTTCAAAAGTTTGGGATCGGTACGATTTTTAATGTTTTTAAAAGTAGTTTCGTCTGCTAACCAAGACTGCATTTATTTAATTAAAAATACAGTAAAAACAGGAATATTTTGAAATATTATTACAATTTAAAATAACTGTTTTCTATTTGAATATATTTTACAAAGTAATTTATTCCTGTGATGGTAAAGTTGAATTTTCAGCATCATTACTCCAGTCTTCAATGTCACACGATTCTTCAGAAAACATTCTAATATGCTGATTTGCTGCTCAAGAAACATTTCTGATTATTATCAATGTTGAAAACAGTTGTGTACTTTTTCTTTCAGGATTCCTTGATGAATAGAAAGTTCAAAAGAACAGCATTTATCTGAAATACAAAGCTTTTGTAACATTATACACTACCGTTCAAAAGTTTGGGGACAGTAAGAATTTTTATTTGTATTTTTTTGAAAAGAAATTAAAGAAATGAATACTTTAATTCAACAGGGATGCATTAAATCATTCAAAAGTAACAGTAAAGACATTTATAATGTTACAAAAGATTATATTTCAAATAAATGCTGTTCTTTTGAACTTTCTATTCATCAAAGAATCCTGAAAAAAAATATTGTACTCAAATATTTTGTACAATTGTACACATTAAATGTTTATTGAGCAGCAAATCAGCTTATTAGAATGATTTCTGAAGGATCATGTGACACTGAAGACTGGAGTAATGATGCTGAAAATTCAGCTTTGCCAACACAGGAATAAATGATATTTTCAAATATTTTCAAATAGAAAAGTTATTTTAAATTGTAATAATATTTCACAACATTCCTGTTTTTACTGTATTTTTAATTTAGTAAATGCAGTCTTGGTTAGCAGACGAAACTTCTTTTAAAAACATTAAAATTGTACCGATCCCAAACTTTTGAACGGTAGTGTATTTGAGAATCGGAATGTTAGATAGTTGATGGCATGGTAGGCAAGTTTGTGAATATTTTAAATAAAAAAGGAAAAACAAAATATAGCGTTACATCTGTCATACAGCGTTATTGTGGCTGCGGTGTGTTATGTGACAAGCATGACGTGTCGCCATGGAAACAATAAGGGCAAAAGTTCTAAAATAACGGTCGCTTTAAAAAAAACTCACTCTGGGGGGTCAGCTAGAAAATTTTAAAGTCACGCTTGAAAGGGTTAATTATATATAAACAATCAGCCCTTCGCAAAGACCCGCCCCCCTTAGTTACTGTTGCTTTGTCCGACAAGCCATGGCACTGTCACGCCACATGCAATGTAAAATACATCGTGGAGCAAAGAGGACACTGACAACACGTCGACAGACAAGACAGAACAGGTTACTTGTGATATTAAACAAAGTCCCAGCTTTCAAATTGTGCAATTTTTTAAAAGAAATTCAAACAATAAAAACCGTTTTGTGGCTCTTTAATGTGTCGTGACAGACTGTTGTAGCGCCTCAGCTCAAGAGGCTCATGAACTGATCATCTCTGCCTACTAGTTAATTTATAGCATCAAATAAACATAAATGAACATGAGAAGGAATGTTGTTTAAAACACGGAGAGATGTAAATACACACCATTTTTCAAGTTCAAGTCCACCGAGGTTTAACTCCTGACTGATTTGTCGGACAAAATGGCGGATTCGGCGTTATGATTGGTTAGATCGCTTGTCAATCATACTCCCGGCGAAGGGTCAGTTAAGTTATATATACATTTATTAATTAAATATATTTATTTATATTATTTTTAATACAATTATTTATAAATTAGTTTATTGGTTTCACTTTACAATAAGGTCTCGTTTGCTAACATTAGTTAATGCAATAATTAACATTAACAATGATAAATATGTGTACAGCATTTATTAAGCTTTGCTAATGTTAGTTAATAATAATGTTCATGTTCATGTTAGTTCACAGTGCATTAACTAACGCTAA
Organism: Anabarilius grahami; assembly: GCA_003731715.1. NCBI lineage: Eukaryota > Metazoa > Chordata > Actinopteri > Cypriniformes > Xenocyprididae > Anabarilius > Anabarilius grahami. The sequence goes on from RJVU01057109.1 coordinate 11,070,309, forward strand.
CAGATACAACTTTGGATTTTAATCATGTATGTTGAGATTAACAATACCTAAGATTAATAAATGCTGTAGAAATATTGTTCAGTCTTAGTTCATGTTATCGAATATAATTAACTAATGTTAACAACTGAAACCTTATTGTAAAGTGCTACCAGTTTATTATTATTCAACATTCTTTAATGACGAATATAATCTAGCTTCAACTCAAATTGCATACACAAACATCAAAAAACTTCACACACCTGCTTAAACCCATCAGCAATTTTGTGTGAGAACCTTTCTGTGCACGCAAGTACACTACTTGTACTCAATTATTAGTAAACGAGACTCCAACTCTACGACTCTATGATAGTTTATAATGAATTGACCAGTAGGCCTATAACTAAGAAAATCTAGTTTCATATAATCTCTGTTTTGACAGTCTATCAGTCTGTCTCTCTTTGTATCACTCCCTTCTTCTCTGCCTCCCACTCCACCTCCCTTTCTGAGGTCAGAACCCCGATGCAGATGCTTTCTCTCTAATTAAATGGAAAGGGAGGCTGCCAAAGCTTGACTTCAGGAAGACTGCAAATTTTACTTGAGTATGGAAAGAGCCCTCCCCCAACATACAACACAGGCATACCTGCATGTACAAGCCATGTGCCCACTTCTACACTACTAAGACAAATTCCTTAATGAATCAGTACAACCGTGCATAGTTATGATGTCCTATACACACACACACATTCTTACCCCCTGCTCAGACAGCCCTGCAGTCAGTGAAATTGATTATTATGATAATGCAATAGCTGTCCTGAAAACACAGAAGAGGTAATGACATCTCTGTAATGAGTGGCCATAACATGGACTGAATAATTCAATAGCGGAACCGCCGGGACGGACACACCCCACACGCTCAAGTGAGTCAGTCAGAGTGAAGTCATCGTTTCAGAGCAACCTGCTAATTACCTTCTCTTCCACAAACAGATCCAGAAGACGATGGAAAAACACTTGGAACTGCTTGGAAATGTTTCCATTTGACGTGCTGTTGTTACTGTAAAGTGATATACTTACTGATTTATGTCATGGAGGTGGTATGATAAAGACCAGATCACCCTGCTAAAAACTAGTTTTTAGTGGTTCACTAGTTTTTATAAGGTCTAGTAGGGCTGCACGATTTGTCACAATTTTATTGCACGCGATTTGGCAAAAGCTGCGATAAATTTATGCGCAGCTTGTCAGAGCTGTACGGCTCTGTGATCAGTAGTAAATGCTTCTCCATCTGAAAGCCAGAGGGCGCTCTCACGCATAAACTGCAAATATGCCCTGCTGCTGAAGTAGAGCACGCGTCATTCCAGGAAATCCCATACTATCGCTGTAGCTGAATAAACAGAAGATTGAAACATGACTAATAAACACACGACTGCCTTATTCTGTGTAAGAAGCCACATCATCTCACAGAAGGACGCTCGACTGTCGTTATGAAGTGAGTTTGGAGTAAAAACATGTTATTAAATGTTGTCTTTTGTTGGACAAGATGTTAATATATGCTTCTCATGTCTGGAAAGATGTTTGACGCGTATTACTTTTTCAATAAGCGATTCAAACTCTCAGTGCTTTCAGATAGATTAGCATTTGGAGCCATAGTTCATTGACAAGCCGCGCATAAAAAATAATCGCAGCTTTGCGATTTCATTATCGCACTAAGCCAAATCATTTAAGCGCGATTTCAATGTTTTTTCTAATCGTCCGATTAATCGTGCAGCCCTAAGGTCTAGATCAGCGCTTCTCAAATCTGTCCTGGGGACGCCCCACCACTGCACATTTTGAATGTCTCCCTCATCTAACACACCTGATTCAACTTGAATTGGGTGTGTCTGTCAGGGGCAGTCGTGGCCTAATAGGGGCAGTCGTGGCCTAATGGATAGAGAGTCGGACTTGTAACCCAAAGGTCATGGGTTCGAGTCTCAGGTCCGGCAGGGATCGTCAGTGAGGGGAGTGAATGTCCAGCGCTCTCCCCACCCTCAATACCACGACTGAGGTGAGACCCTTGAGCAAGGCACCGTACCCCCAACTGCTCCCCGGGCGCCGCAGCAATGGCTGCCCACTGCTCCGGGTGTGTGTTCACGGTGTGTGTGTTCACTGCTGTGTGTGTGCACTAGGATGGGTTAAATGCAGAGCACAAATTCCGAGTATGGGTCACCATACTTGGCCACATGTCACTTCACTTTCACTTTCACTTTCACTGTTAAGGGAGACATAATTAGCTGTGTTCAAAATTGACCCCCTATTCCCACATTCACTATTCTCTACATTACTCCAGTAATATAGTCCAGTTGAGGGAGTGAATGAAAACGATTACAGGAATTTATACCTGTATGATAGAAACCACATTGGACCAGCAGATTGGAAAATGGATGGATCGATGGATGATTCAGCTGCAGGTGCCATCTTTTGGCGAGATGCGGAAATTCATTTGGCACGACCCTCACAGTGCATTATGGGTATTCTCTAGCCTTTGAGTGTACATCAGTTGTACACTCGTTATTGCGGTGCATTATGGAATTGAATGTGTGCACTCAATAACGTCCACTATGGTTTCGGATGCCACTACAGAAACCACCCAAATACCCAAATAGTGCCTTATTTAAGGGTATAGGGAGCAACACAGCCCTATGAAAATTTGCTGTGGTGGGGGTCCCCAGGACAGATTTGAGAAGCAAGCTGAAAATGTAGACTGCAAGCTGGTGTTTATCTGGGCGGCCAGCTGGTTTGTCCAACCTGACCTGCTGAAAAGTGGCCAAAAGCAAAAACCAGTGAAAACTAGGCTGATAAACCAGTGAAGAGCAGCAAAATATCAGGCTGGGCGGACGGACGGACGGACGGACAGACAGACAGACGGACAGACAGACAGACAGACAGATATATAGATAGATAGAGACTTACATGAGGAATACAGCAATTAATGATTAAATGAATGAATGATATATAATGTCATTCAGCCATAAGTGTGGCACTTTGAGATACTCAGTTGCACACTTGACATTGCCAAAAGCTTGAAGATTAAATCCCATAGAGTTATTTTCCTACTCATTTTTTAATGTCAAGATAATCCCAGCAAATCCCCTTAACCAAAATAAGAAGGTCCCTTGTGTTTCTGCAGTTTTTCCATTGTCACCCTTCTCCAATTATTTATTTTAACATTTAGCCCAACGGCAATGGCCCTACTCTAACCCGTGGCGCTGATGGAGAGATCATCCACTGGATTATGAGCAGCCAAAAACAAACACAGAGTCCCTGGAAAGACCTCGTTGTGTAAACAAATTGTATTCCTCCTTCCTCCCGCCGTATAGGGAGGATCTCGAGGTCCGCTTAGCCACTCAAGCTGGACCCAAGCTCTCCTCTCAGCCACTAAAACCAAAAGCCAAAAGATAAAATCCGATTCACAGGCTCCTTTTAAAATGTGGATCAGAGGCAAAAAGAGCAGACAAAAGCAGAACAGACCCATGGAGCAAGAGAGACTGACAACGGCCCAGATCTGCTGTGCTCAGATTTGATTTCTCATGTAAATATAATGGCTGTTCGCTTCTATTAATCTTGATTCTTGGCGAGTGGCAGAAGCAAAGCGTGTATTAGAATCTCGCCACCGGGTACAGCACCAGCCATTAAAACATCATTACCATCATCTTCCATTATGCCAGAGATGTGCCAAAGGAATTACCTACATAATGAGACCAACCTGAATATCACCCGAGGACAGCATAGCACTATCCTCACCTATTCCTCAACATTTATTCCCACACACACACAAAGGCGGATACCTGCACAAAGGTGCCTCCTCCATTTAGAGACCTCGCTGTATCCACCTGACATAACTATTCTTCAGCCTGCCTCCTTCACTGTCTCTTAGCCAGGAAGGCTGTGTGGTGGTAATAAGAGTCTGTTCATCTGCCATCAGTACCCTCTCTCCTCCTGCTCTCTGACTGCGCTTTGAATTGAGGCCTCGTGGGGTGCCTCCGAAAAATGGCTTGTCACAAATCCCTCGAGTTATTATTCTTCCCTCCTGCCTGTTTAGAGCTGACACAAAGTTTCAGTCACACGCTGAAACTCCCAAATTGTACAGTGTCTGTTTTAACTTCTGCTCTTTATTTTAAGGGGAAATATACACACATACACACACATATTTTGGGCAAATTATCCCTTTAGGAGGAAACATTCTGCCATAATGAGAAACATTGGTGATCTCTTTTTTTTATTATTTTTTACTTTTAAAGGGGTCCTTGATTATGACTTCACTTTTTTTTACTTTAGTTAGTGCGTAATGTTGCTGTTTGAGCATAAACAACATCTGCAAAGTTACAATGCTCAAAGTTCAATGCAAAGGGAGACATTTTCTTTTACAAGACTACAACTTTGCTTTTTAAGGACTACAACAAACGGCTGGTAGGGACTACAACAAGCTTCTTCCCGGGTTGGTGACATCACAAACCCTAAAATTTACATAAACCCTGCACCCGGAGACATGCAACAAAACGGGCGAGGCCATGTTGGGCTGCTTTAGAGAAGAGGAAGTGTTGTAGTAGAGTGTTGTTGCCATGCTGTCGTTCTACGCCGGACTGCTTCACAAACGAGGGTCAATTAAATGCTGGATTTGCACAAAAGATTAGCATGACGGCACATGCTAGTTGATGAGTTGAATCAACTCCACAGCAACTACATAAATTTATCCACTAACCATTCAGAAACGTCCAGATGCATTCAAAAAATTGTAACTTCATTGTAACTCCATCAGTGTCCGACTCCAGTTTGAACAATGAGGCTGAACACCGTTGCTGACAATTGTCATTTTGGCTGTGTGAGATTCTCCAGCTTTGTTGTTGTTGAGCAACCAAAGCATGAGCTGTTAAAGCTCCGCCCTCTTTTGGAAAGCATTTAAAGGGACACACACAAAACGGCGAGTTTTTGCTCACATCCAAATAGGGGAAAATTTGACAAGCTATAATAAATGATCTGTGGGGTATTTTGAGCTGAATCTTCACAGACACATTCTGACACCAGAGACTTATATTTCATCTTGTAAAAGGGGCATTATAGGTCCTCTTTAAACTCTTAAGCCTCTTAAAAACATCAAGGCCAATTAAGAATTCAAGGAAAAGTTACTCACCCTCAAGTTGTCCCAAACATTTAATTTTCCTGAAATTCTCATTTAGTGTTTAAAGGAACAAAGGTTTAGAATGATAAATCCTGACAGAATGTTTTAATTTTGGGGTGAACTATCACTTTAAATGTGAGATTTCATATATTTCCTCCGGGCAAGGAAAAATGGTAGGACCATAGGACCGCATTACACCACTCTGATATAAAAAGAAACAGCTCAAAATTAGCCTGGTAATGCCTTAACTGAGACACTAATGGGGTAACGGAGAGGTCACATATTAGACTGTTCTAGTCTCCCTGTGTGGTTACACTAATCTGAAGGGATGTAATTCAGTGGGATAAAGTAGCAAGCAAACTAAAGAGACAAATTAGTCTTCATTTACTTGCTCCAGAAAGTTCCAGCAAAAGCCAGCAATGTCTCCGCCAACTGTTTTCCACAAAGATTGAGGTCAAGGAGTGAACTGTCTCAAGATCTTCTTAATTTTACCAAGCAAGGTTTCAACTCAAGGTTTAGAGCATGATATATAGTGACACACAGGCCATCTTTAACAGCTCCTTAATATAGTTCTAGGGCCAGACTCACTAGAAAGGAGATATTGTGCTTTTTTGCATTTTCAACTTTCTTTAGTGTGCAATGTTGCTGTGTGAGCATGAAAAAGGTCTGCAAAGTTAAAGCACACAGTCCACTCCAAAGGGAAGTTATTCACCTGAAACGACTGTAGCCTTGAGTTTACTTCCGGGAATGTACACGTCACAATATTCCTCATTTAAATAATTCACGCCCACAGCATACACAAAATAAAAGCGGGCGAGGCCTGGTTGAGTTGCGTTAGTAGTGTGTTGAAACTCGCCGTTATGGTAAGGGGTGTGACATTTCCGAAACATGATTGAAGTGCTTGACCAATTACAACACACTGATCCAGCCAACCAATCAGAGCACGTTGCGCTTTCGGGTGGAGGGGCTTCATTGAGACAACAGAGCATTACTGACAGACTGGGAATAGAGGTGCTGCAACAATGTAAAATATGTGAAAAATAAGGTGTTTTTCCCCCAAGATTGTTTTAAAAGCAAAACTTGAATATTTAGATTCAAATTCAAATTCTTTAAAATACTATTCTTAAAATTCACCCTAAATAACTTTTTTAAGTTAATTGACATGTAGCTGCAAAGCTACTTATAGTTAGTAGAATGTCTAAAGTGGACTATTGAAATAAAGTGTAACCAGTATAATAACCTTCTCATGTAAGGTGCGACGCATCTTGATGTATGATGACCCTTGAGCTTGAAGGTTATTAGAGCATTTGAGATTGCATGAGTGAGGTGAAGAAGGCTCGGTATAACTGACCGCTGCAGTGATGCAGAGAAAGCCCCGTGTTAAGAGCAGGCCATTTCACTTTAACGAGTGTACCATGCAGCATGCGCCAAGAGGACTTTATGATGCTCATAAACAGAATTAAACTACATCTTCAAGAGGAGAATACTTCACCCAGCTATGAATGTAGACCAAATTCACCAAACTTGCACTTTAATTACTTCCTGGGGGTCACCAACAAACGTCATCAAAGTTAGTAGTACACCTCTAGACATTGATTCCCATATTAAATAACACTCTGAGTGAAACCAAAGTAACATGAGCCTTTATTAAAGTAATCTGTTTGTTGATAAGAATGAGGTGACATTTAATATCCAATCAGCATGCTTCATTACTCGTTCGCCCAAGTTTTTCTGTAATCCGGGTCATTTGCCACAGCGCTAGACATCGTCTCACTTCCTCCACGTCTAGGCAAGCGAAAGCATGAGACAGGGGAAAGACAAAGCGCTCAGGCACGCAGGCCAGATGAAATGTGGTAACGCAGCGAGTGGTAACGTTTTTTATTTGCCCGATTAAACACACCACTGAGTTTCTAATTATCCCGCTTCATCTGATAGAAGCAATGAGACCGTTCCATCCACTACCACATCCAGGGGCTGGGGCACAGAAATAATGGATAGCACTTACTTTACGAGGAGATGCATAATAAGACTCAACCATCCCTTGCCTATAAACACACAGACAATGACACAGGAATGGGGAATGTCTGCCATTACATGTCACAGAATGGGAACTAGTTAGGAGTATATCATACTGATATTAACTTCACCTTGAGCTGACACTGTACCGCCATCTACATAGTAAGATCTGGCTTATATTTAAGGAGATAATTCTTATATTTTACGTATTCGGTTATTATTAGCTGTAATTTTTTACTGGCAATAATTACTTTGTGAATTTTGAACAAGGTCTTTTTCATTTTTACACACTACATTAAACAGACTCAGGTGGATTATGAAAGTTCGGTTATTAAGACTTTATCATGATAAACTACGGTATGTAAATCAGTGTGGTATGATTGTAAATCCTGATGAGAATTTTGTCATTTTTGTGTGCTTTAAAAGTGTTGTGTACCTATGCTGCAAGCTTTTTATCCTATAGATGGGTTTTCACTTAAATGTTGCTCAGTCACGAACATTAATCAGTGTTTTTCAGCATGAACTCTGGAATGGGCCATGACTCGAACACTTTCATCTGGTTGAAAACAAGAACAGGGTCAGGTGCCTCAGAACTTGGATGCAGCTTTTAGGAATTGCTGGTGGTGTGTAAGAACTACAAATTATAAAAGCAGGTCTCAAGAAAGATAAAACAGAGACAAAATATGGGAGTCAGGATAACAAGGTTGAGTACGACATGAGCGGAGTTCTGCCGGAATAAAACCAAGACCAAACAAACAATGCATTGATTTAACGCTGAATTATAGGGTAATTACTGGGTAAAAATGGCCAAGAAGGCACTTCCTACCTGTTAAGCAGAACAATCTGATTACATGCAATGCGCTGCCAAGTGGAAATTTTGCCTGAGCTTTTTTAAATGGCTGCATCAATCCTGTGTTTAGAAAACTGCTTAAGTGTCTCCAAACATCATTTGTCTCCCTGCCTTTGCCTCACTCGAACTCAAATCTCTCTCTTTAAATGTCTCTGCTGGACAGGCCAGTCCCCCTGAGGGTGATAGGGTTATTGACCTATTCTCTCCAAAGCTGACATTCATGGGCATGATGCTGGGGAAACTAATCTTGACTGAGTCTCAGGCAAACAGTGAGGCAACAGTTCAAGCCTAGTTTAGTTTTAGCTTTTGAACTTTTGTAAAGAAAGAATGTAAGAAAGAAAGAAAAGTTTAAAAATGAGAACAAATGAAAGGAAAGAAAGGAAAGAAAGGAATGAAGTGTGTTTGAGTAAACAAAATAAATGAAAGGAATTCATTCAATAAAAAAGAAAAAAGGAAGAAATGAATCAAGGAAAAATGGAAAGAACAATACTGTTTTCAAGTGAACAAAAAAAGAAGAAAGGAAGGAAGGAAGAGAGGGGAAGAAGTACTCTTTTTTCAAGTGAACAAAGAGGGAGAGATGGAGGAAAGAAAGGAAGGAAGGAAGTTTGAATAAACAATTAAAGAATGGAATTAAATAAAAAAAGATGGAAGGAAGAAAGGAAACAAGGAAAAGTGTAGAGAGAAGTATTCTTCCACTCTCAGGAAGTCAGGAAGGAAGGAAGGGAAACAGAAGTCTGTATCTGAACTGAAAGGAAGGAAGAAGGAAGGAAGGAAGGAAGGAAGGAAGGAAGGAAGGAAAGAAGGAAGCAAGGAAGGAAGGAAAACATAAGTCTGTATCTGAACTGGAAGGAAGGAAGGAAGCAATAAAGGAATCAAGGAAGGAAGGAAAACATAAGTCTGTATCCGAACTGGAAGGAAGGAAGGAAGGAAGGAAGGAAGCAAGGAAGGAAGCAAGGAAGGAAGCAAGGAAGGAAGGAAAACATAAGTCTGTATCCGAACTGGAAGGAAGGAAGGAAGGAAGGAAGGGAATAGAAGTCTGTATCCGAACTTAAAGGAAGGAAGGAAGGAAAAAAGCAAGGAAGGAAGGAAGGAAGGAAGCAAGGAAGGAAGGAAAACATAAGTCTGTATCCGAACTGGAAGGAAGGAAGGAAGGAAGGAAGGAAGGAAGGAAGGAAGGAAGGAAGGAAGGAAAACATAAGTCTGTATCCGAACTGGAAGGAAGGAAGGAAGGAAGCAAGGAAGGAAGCAAGGAAGGAAGGAAAGCATAAGTCTGTATCCGAACTGGAAGGAAGGAAGGAAGGAAGGGAATAGAAGTCTGTATCCGAACTTAAAGGAAGGAAGGAAGGAAGGAAGAAAGAGAAACATAAGTCTGTATCCGAACTGGAAGGGAGGGAGGAAGAAAGAAAGGAAGAGAAAGGAAGAAAAAGGAAGGGAAACAGAAGTCTGTATCCGAACTTAAAGGAAGGAAGGAAGGAAAAACGCAAGGAAGGAAGAAAGAGAAACATAAGTCTGTATCCGAACTTAAAGGAAGGAAGGAAGGAAGGAAGAGAAACATAAGTCTGTATCCGAACTTAAAGGAAGGAAGGAAGGAAGGAAGGAAGAAAGGAAGAAAGAGAAACATAAGTCTGTATCCGAACTGGAAGGGAGGGAGGAAGAAAGAAAGGAAGAGAAAGGAAGAAAAAGGAAGGGAAACAGAAGTCTGTTTCTGAACTTGAAGCAAGGAAGGAAGGAAGGAAGGAAAAAAGAAGTCTGTATCCGAACTTAAAAGAAGGAAGGAAGGAATGAAGGAAGGAAGGAAGGAAATATGGATGGATAAATGGATGAATGGATGGAAAGAAGAAAGAAGAAAAGGAACGAGAAGAAGGAAAGAAAGTTTTTGCTATAAAAACGAGAAATGAAAGAAGTTTAGGAAGTAAGTAATGAAGGAGGGAAGGGAGTGACGTCAATAAAAGAGAAGAAATAAGAACGTTTTTCTGTGTTCAAGTGAATAGGACGGAAGAAAGAAAAAAGGAAAGAACTGTTTGAGTGTGTGATTATCTGGTACAGTTCTAGTCAAGCACATGTCCGTGATCATCTGATCAGTGGTACAGTATTTGCCTCAGTCTTCACACATCACTTCCAACATCCAACATTTCACTCGGACTAATTAAAGACAGTTTTAAACAGCAGAGGAGCCGCTTCATGTTACACACAGCACACATAAGCAGCCAAACTCATTTGATCTCACGACTGATGCACAGGATAAGCAGCAATGCTCAGTGACAGTTTAGTTTGATTATCAAAGTGTGACCTCCCCTTAGACTTCAATTGCCTCCAGGCAGTGTACACAATGCCATGATCAAACTCCTGACTGTGATTTCCAGCTGTTCCCTGATGTCTCAACACCATTTAAACGCTTTCCTATTAATGTCCCTGGAGCTCAAGCAAATCCGCTGCACATATTCAAACCCTTCTGACAGCCCATGTAAATAATTAAAGCAGCTCTGCAGTACATTTCCCCCCTGCCTGTCCTGGAAGAAACTTTCTACACCAATCTCAGCTTTCTATAGTAGGCTCATCTTTTCACATATGAGAAGAACATCCTATGGCTTCTGAAAGATGCTCTCTGGCTGCGCTGTGCCCTCTGCTCTCTGGTCTTATCTGTGGATGGGCAGTGAGAGGGAGAGGAGCTCTGGAGCTCTGACACTCTGTACAGTAGGGCAGGAGCTCTGCTCACTCCTCACTCTGTTTATCTCATTGCTCTGCTCAGGTCACGCCAATAGCAACCTCATAAAAGAAGAAAAAAGTGCTTACAGGGAATGACACACTTTTAAATCACTTTGGCTCATTTATGCTTGTTCTCAGCACCTCTTTGTCTCTCGCCCTCTTACTTACACAAAGCTCTATACAGTGGAGTCCAAAAGTCTGAGACCATTAGTATAAATGCAGATATTTTGCATTTTATATGCATAAATACTTTTTTAATTAAAATTTTATTTTATCAGCATAGCAATTTCATTCAAATTTGAATTTGAAAATAACCATGAATTTATTTTTTAAATACTTTATTTAAATATAGACTATATTAAAT
>RJVU01057109.1:11084838-11127451 GCA_003731715.1 Anabarilius grahami
ACAGTCAGCTATATGAATGAAAGTACTAGGGAAAAATGCATTACCATAGCATTCCAGCATTATTCCCTTCTGATTCCACCATTCTCCAGAGAGAGAGTGAAAATCACTGAAGTGTGCTGCACATAGACTTTCTTGCCGCCTAGGACCTAGCAGTAAATGACTATTGCTTATACCCCTATTTTCCCCATACACTAAAAGACTCATCCATTCTCCTCTCCTCCATTCACATTCTCTAAGTCATCAGAACCTAATCAACACTCCAGACAGGGAGGAGTCAGTATTACACTATACCAGCCCAAATCTAATAAGATCCCCATGAAGACCCACACTCTGACCCTTTGATCAATCAGATCCAGCATTAGCACCTCATGTGGGAGACTGAAAATTAAATAAAGGGTCATCAATTATGAGTTTGACAAATCGGTGTTGGACCGATGCTATTATCGTCATGCTGTACAAATGTATAACTAGTTTAAATGTGGATGAACGCAACTATATAGTTCTGTAACGTTGAGAGTGATGTTGAGAGCAAGAGGTTGACAAGTGCAGTGAGGTTCCTGCTGATATTGTTCTGTTAAATATATAAAGTTGCACAGATCATCAACCTTTTGCATTGCATGTTCATAGACATGTGCGCCTTGGCAATTGTCTACAGAGAACTTGGAAATAGTTCACTAACCAATGTCATGTTACTCAGAATTAATGGGCAGGAAACAGACGAGATCCATTAAACATGTTGTGCCATTCTGTATTAATTTAGATTTTGTCTTTGGGGAGTCTTTAAATTATTCTTAAATTAAATGTACCATGTCAAATTGAAGACTCATTAGGATATTTAAAGGAGTCTTCGAGGTTCATGGACTACATGCTAACAGTAGCCACATTCAAATCCAGACTCAAAACACATCTTTTTATCTATGCATTTGCTGATTGAGCACTGTGCCATGTCCGAACTCTTTGCACTTTATTTTATACATATCTTTTTTTTATTCTCTTAATTGTTATTCTGACTTTTAATGCATTTTAAATATTGCTGTCTGGTTGAAAGAGCTGGGAGAATTAGGAAGAAAGTGAAATCTAGAAGAAGCAGACAGAAGAAAAAGAAGGTGAATGCAGAAAGAATTGGCATGTAGGGAAGGAGGATAGAATGTAACTTAACATTGAGGGGTCATAAGATCGTAAGGGAATGAGTTGAAGAACTGCGATTTTTTTGGATGTTGTGTTTGTGTGAGAGCGGTGTGTGTGTGAAATGTAAGAACATCCATTCAGATCCGCTCTGATGGATAGATCTGTTTAGATTCACTCTGACGGACAACAACAGCTACAAAAAACTCCCTAGGACTTCCTTGCTCTTCCATCCAGATAGCAAAATTCTGTCTTTTCCTGTTTTTATTTCATTTCTAATGTATTTTATATCTTTTATGTATCATCTTTTTTACTGTTATTTCTATTCCTTATGTTCTATTTTTATTATTCTTCTTTATGTGAAGCACTTTGAATTACCATTGTGTATGAAATGTGCTATACAAATAAAATTGCCTTGCCTTGCCTTGCCTAACACAGAGATTTATTTAACCTAAAAATACTGCAATATGGAGGATATATTAATAAATAAACTAAAAAATAAATGTGAATGAATGCTCCTTTTTATCATTCGTGAGTGAATCTAAAAGATGCTGGGTCTCAGTGGTTTGTATCATGCTTTTTTAGTTCAAAATATCAAAAATAGAAAATAAAATAAAACAAAATGCATTAAAATGTAATAGCTGATATTCATTTTTCTGGTGGTGCTAAAAGAACATTAACTGAAATTTATTATACAAAATTAAACCTAAAAATATAAGGATTGTCAATAGATTACAATAATTAAATAATACAAATATGTGGAAAATGCATGGTATAAATATAGTACTACAAGTAACCAACGGGAAATAATTCATGAATATGGTTAAAATTTGGGTCGATTTCTACACAGGTTTGTTGTATGACTTGGAATAATATCTGAACTAACCGTTTAGGGCTGTTTTAATGTAAGACGATGTGTTTCACCTGAATTATCCTTGTCGACATCACACTTGACTCAAGCACACAACGTTTCCATAATAATTATATAGAAGAATAAATTCTAATACACTGATATCGAGCNTATTTTTATTATTCTTCTTTATGTGAAGCACTTTGAATTACCATTGTGTATGAAATGTGCTATACAAATAAAATTGCCTTGCCTTGCCTTGCCTTACATAGAGATTTATTTAACCTAAAAATACTGCAATATGGAGGATATATTAATAAATAAACTAAAAAATAAATGTGAATGAATGCTCCTTTTTATCATTCGTGAGTGAATCTAAAAGATGCTGGGTCTCAGTGGTTTGTATCATGCTTTTTTAGTTCAAAATATCAAAAATAGAAAATAAAATAAAACAAAATGCATTAAAATGTAATAGCTGATATTCATTTTTCTGGTGGTGCTAAAAGAACATTAACTGAAATTTATTATACAAAATTAAACCTAAAAATATAAGGATTGTCAATAGATTACAATAATTAAATAATACAAATATGTGGAAAATGCATGGTATAAATATAGTACTACAAGTAACCAACGGGAAATAATTCATGTATATGGTTAAAATTTGGGTCGATTTCTACACAGGTTTGTTGTATGACTTGGAATAATATCTGAACTATCCGTTTAGGGCTGTTTTAATGTAAGACGATGTGTTTCACCTGAATTATCCTTGTCGACATCACACTTGACTCAAGCACACAACGTTTCCATAATAATTATATAGAAGAATAAATTCTAATACACTGATATCGAGCTAACGGGTTACTTGATCACACATGTTATCCTCTGTTCAACATTATGTGGCAAATCCCACAAGACGGTTAAACATCACAAAAGCCATTTATGCCGCTGAAGGGACACTAAAGTTGCATGATTAATTCCAGCCCTGCCAGAGCACCACATTGAAAAAGCAACACACTAATGCAAAGTGCATCTCTAGTGTCCGAGATCATGTGACTATTTCATTCTAATGAGCCTGACTCAATTATTCACAAGCACAAAGGAAGAAAAAGATGCACTGGCAATGTGATTACCTGATCCTAATCACTTGTAATTCTCCTTTTAATACACCACAGAGGCATTGAGTTAAAAAATCAGCAGCTCATAGGCATTGATTCTTCTTAATTATTGAGACAATCAGGGCAAAAGCTAATGGAGAAAAGTCTGTCTGACCAGGTTCATTTCTGGCTCATTGAATTACTTTAGCTAGGTGTTATAAATAAGGGTCTGAATCATAAACGAAATTGGAAGACGGGATAAAAATTTAATTGAAGAGATATTTCTCTCCCTGCAATTAAATAATGTCAGTTCTGCAAATTAGGAGCCCTTTGTATTCCTCTAAGAGTCAACTGGCAGCAAAGGGAGACACCTCCATCAGAAGCAATTCGAAGCAGTGGGAGTAGGAACTAGGACATGGAAATCCCATCCTCTCAGTTTATGTGATTTGTTCAGAAAGGCCTTCTTCTATCACATGTAAAATTCAGGAGAGTCTCATAAAGGAAACATTGATGTAGTGACTTTTTGCACCACCATAACGTAATTCTTGCAACATAAGTTCAGAGCAACTCATCAAAGCCTTGTCAAAGTTTGGATATGACACTGGACTAGGAAAATGGTGCACCAGAAAAATTGACCTTTTTTTGTTATTTTTGAGCAAATAACTGAAGCAACACTGTGAGGTACAAAGTTTAATAAGTATATGCTCACCATAGCTGTATTTATTTAATAAAAAAAATACAGAAAAAACAGCAATACTGTGAAGCATTATGACAATTTAAAGTAGCTGTTTTCTATTTCATTATATTTTAAAATGTAATTTATTCCTGTGATAACAAAGCTGAACTTTCAGCATCATTACTCCAGTCTCCAGTGTCACATGATCCTTCAGAAATCATTCTGTTTACAGTGTTCAAAAGAAATACAAAGTTCTCTCATGAAACTCTAGATGGCACAGGCTGATAGGTCCTTAACTCAATCTGCTTGCAATCACATCATTCTCTATAGGGTACAGTTGATTGGTTCCTGCTATATCTGTAGCCAATGAGCTTACTGCTCAAACTTCCAATACTTTGTCAGCATTTGCTGTAGCAGTTTGCAACATGCTTTCAGAAACCCTCCACCTGCACCTCCACATGTTTAGATGTGCTACGGGTAATTCATGTACGCTATATTGTACAGCACAAGCATGTCTTACTTGCTCACAGCAGCATGTTGCGTATTGGCAGTAGCAAGTTCTATACTTGCTTTGCAGCAAAAAACTGCAGAATACTACTGTTGTTGTTTCACAAATTGTAGTTTTAATAGTTTTTTTTTAGGTGAAAATGTAATTGTTTAAACTCCAAATCTGCAGCTAATTTATAAAAATAGTGCCACAGCTGTGATATAGAGCCGTATTGCATGAATATGTATGTATGTTTATCCTTGGATGAAGAAACTGAATTCTCCAAAACTATTTAAATATGACACTGAATGTTCCTGATGAAAATTAAAAACACTACTCGCTCTGCTGCTCTGGAGTTACTAGAGATTAAAGCACATTGACAAATATTGACAAAAGCATCAGACTGCATCTGCAATATAGCATCCTTTTCTGCATCACTCTCTATCGTACTTTTTTCTTATTCTGAACTGAATATCTGATGTCTCAGTGGCTTATGAAACGGTTTATGTGGAGCTTTTATGGATGCCCTCAGGGACAGTGTTGTTTGGTGTCTTGGAGAAGGGGTAGAGGCTTTATTGCTTGTTTGTGCACATTTCCCAATGACATCGACTTTAATTAAGATAATTATCTCGCCTGCTTCTCATATCCCCACTGAAGATCCTCATGCAAATGAGAACTGCCCAGTGTCATCCCCTGTGATCAATCCCCAATGTGCTGTGTTATTACTATGATAAATAAAAGTCATAAACATATAGACGCACCGGGAAAAAATATTGGAGTAGAAACAATTTTCACTTAGGAATTGCTAGTCAATTTCACACACAAAGAAATGGCACACAACACATTGAATTAAACATGAAATTTTAAGGTAGAAAAACTGAAATAATTTCCTTGCTTTGGGAGTGTTGAAGTCTTTGACAAAAAACTGATTTTCTCAGCTTTTTGCTCAAAACATTGTTTTTAAGAAACGTACCCACGTTCAAGTGTTGATAAAAAAAGAATGAATGCAGATATTCTTTTGGTGTATATTCACAAAATATAATTTTTGTGAATATGATCAAAAATGTTGGCAACGTTGGAGGGAAAGAGTTAATTTTCTTTGATTTCATTACAATAAACAACAGGCTAATTAATGTAACAACTATTAATTTACCATCAGGAATGAAGTTGGTCATTGGCTGTAATATAGCTCTGTTGGAACCTCTTCTGAGTCCCATTGCCAAATTCAAAGGAGCAGTAAGTCCTGGAGACAAACTGGAGCTGCCATTTACCCAGACAAAAACACTTTCCAGGGTTACTCCTCTATCTTATAAAGCAGACTGATGTGTTTGCCCTGTGCCAGTGTGATTAACTTTGGGAGGCCTGCATACAGGTTGGCCCTGTCTCGGAGCTTCTCTGTATTCCCTTACGTGTTTCCTGATCATTTTCCAATGGGCTCTTTGACAGCCTGCCAGTTCTAATGCCACTGGTGTAATGCACCTTGTCGGCTCTAATAAGCTCATGTATCCATCACCGAAATTTCCCTTAAAACTTTTGTTATCCAAGTAATTAAAAACTACCCTTGATTTTAGAGCAACAGGTGTGGAAATGCCACTGAGATTTTTAAAAATGCAGATGAGGAACATTTAAGTACATAGTTATTTTCTTCTCACAAATACAATGTGACCTATAAATATGAAGATGTATATATATATATATATCACAAAAGGTATTCACCCAAAAAAATAAATAAATACAGAAAATAAAAGAAGTACAACATCATATTTATATAACTGCAAATGCCTGCTTCAATGTGGGCAAAACTGATTTAAGTGCTAATTATTGCTTTTTTAAACATAATCCTCCACGCTGCACTGTCAGACAATAAATAGGGGTAATTCATAATGGGACTGAATTCGACACAGTAGTTATTCCTCTAAAAGAAGACTGTCTTTAGTCTTTCTCCTGCTCCTCCCTAGAGAGGACACGCCAAAAACCTAGTTGCAGCATGAACGTGACGGCCTCTATTAAATTTTCCAAGGTGAGCTGAGTTAAATGCAAAGCAGCCTAATACAGCAGGACAAGCTTAATTAGAAATATTACAGTAGGGGCCACAAGGAGCCTGCCAGGGCCACGGGGTCATCCAGCAGCGTGAAGCAACACAACCCCATGATTAATGAAAGGCAGAAAGTGATGACTGCACATGTTTCTTTGGTGCGGGATGGAGGGAGAGGCAAAACAAATCACAACTTTGAAAGAGATGGCCTCAGAAAATTGATTACAGAGTATAAATGAATGAGAAGCTTTTAATGGTTGACTTGTATACAAGGGATGCACCAAAATTTAAGTTTTGGCTGATACCAATGAGCAGATAACTATTTTCATGTTATGGCCGATAAACTATAAATGGATATTACAATTCTTCAGTACTATGGCTACTAAAAACATAACTAAAATTAGCTGTAATATAAATAATAAGACTGTGCATCCCAATAGTTTACTTTACTCTAAAGAGTATGGAAGTGCTGTACTGGATATAGACCAAATGCTAGAGTCCAGGCAAACAATAGAAAGCTACATAATCATATTTGGAACAAATTGGTCAGTGCTCTGTTTTATTGATTGTTGTCATGCCAATTGTGTCATGACAGCAGTGTTATATAAATTATAGTTACAGTTTGGGCCCTATTTTAACAATCTAAGCGCATGGCGCAGGTGCACTTAGGGCGTGTCCGAATCCAGTTTTGCTAGTTTAACAACAACAAAAATGGTCGGTCATTATAGGGTTGTACTTATAATGAGTCATGGGGGTGTTTTGGGCAAAACATGCAATAAACCAATCAGAGTCTCATCTCCCATTCCCTTTAAAATCCAGTTGCGCTTCACCATAGCAGATTCGCTATTTACATGGAGGAATTTACAAGCAGAAAGACTGAACGCTTCTCCAGAGAGGAATCCTTTTATTTTTAATATTTCAAAATGTTTGTGTGCTGCTGCGCATCCCTGTGTGTGTAACAAGCAGAGTGTACGCGCATTGTGCATACGCCTATAGGCGCATATTACTAACGTGCCCTTTGAATAACAAAAAATACTGCGGCATTGCCTTTAGACCAGGTTTTTGAAAACGACTGCGCCATTGACCAACAAAAACCTGGTCTAAAGGCAATGCCGCATTCGTTTTTCAGTTGCCTCAAAATAGCAACGTGCCTGAGCACACCTCGTTTTCAGACCAGCATGTCCAGGGGCGAACAGATCTGTGCATTTGCTGTTTAAACAATGTGGCGATGAACGTGAAAATGATAACTGCATCAGGCTGAAACTAGCAAAAATACACATTGCGCCGGGTGTATATAGGGCCCTTTATGTCAGTTTGTTCCACTGCTAGTTTGATACCCACATCAATCCAACTCAATCTAAATCCTTCATCTAGCATATTTTGGCTATATTATCAGTGAATTATGACTTAAATCAATGTATATCACACAAAGATATCATACGACTCCATAAGATGTGTCATTTGGACTACATAACTCTTGGTTTAACTTAACTTTCTATAACCGTTCCGTCTTGACGGCTTCAGATTTCCAAGTTCACTTTGATGTCTCTTCTCTTCATTCCACATCCACTTTTAACCAAGGCTGAGGTGTGCAGTGCCACAGAAAGGAAGCACAGAGAGGTTGACCAAACATCCAGCCAAGCCGTCAGCTCTTCACACAGCTACTGATCTGCTCTCCATGGAAAAACAGTACTGGAAGATTGAGTTGGACAGAGTTCACAGGGGTAGCTTGGGCAAAGAACAGACGAGCTATCAGAAGACACTCTGGTGCTACCTGGCCTCCCGATGAACGTTCTCCAGAGATGGAGAGCGCCTCAAGAAAGATGACATTGCTATTCTTCATATAACCTGAAAGACGCTCTCAGATCTGTCTTTCCAGTATGAAGTTATTCACATATGGAGTTATTAACACACATTGTCATTACAGATGAGGTTCTGTCTGTCTGTTTGGGATCAAATCGGAGTGTCTCATGTGCATTTGACCTCTCATCATATATAGCCCCCGTCCCATCTCTCACACTCAAGACGTTCAGTATGACACTCATGGGAGCCCTTATGCACGTGGATGCCTTCTCAAGGTCAGTCTCAAAGCACAATTTCAGAAAAAAGAACTATATTTCTGCCAGCATTTTCATTGGTTGTGCCTTTTTTTTTTTTAAGATTCCTGCTTACATTTTTGCTTCTTAAAGGATTAGTCCACTTTTAGATAAACTTTTCCTGATAATTTACTCACCCCCATGTCATCCAAGATGTTCATGTCTTTCTTTCGTCAGTCGAAAAGAAATGAAGATTTTTGATGAAAACATTCCAGGATTATTCTCCTTATAGTGGACTTCAATGGCCTCCAGACGGTTGAAGGTCAAAATTACAGTTTCAGTGCAGCTTCAAAGGGCTTTAAACGATACCAGACAAGGAATAAGGGTCTTATCTAGCGAAACGATTGGTCATTTTGGAAAAAAATACAACCATTTATGCTTTATGAACACAAAATATCGCCTTGAACATACTTCCCGTTTCCGCATTCTTCAAAACGCTTACGCTGAATGTCCTATGCCTTCCCTGTTCTACTTACAGAAAAAAACAAAACTGGCGCCGCGTTCGTTCCGTAAGTTGAATAGGAAAGGCGTAGGACATTCAGCGTAAGTGTAAACGGGAAGTACGTTCAAGGCGATATTTTGTGTTTATAAAGCATAAACGGTTGCATTTTGTTCGAAAATGACCGATCGTTTCGCTAGATAAGACCCTTATTCCTCGTCTGGTATCGTTTAAAGCCCTTTGAAGCTGCACTAAAAACTGTAATTTTGACCTTCAGCCGTCTGGAGGCCATTGAAGTCCACTATAAGGAGAATAATCCTGGAATGTTTTCATCAAAAACCTTCATTTCTTTTCGACTGATGAAAGAAAGACATGAACATCTTGGATGACATGGGGGTGAGTAAATTATCAGGAAAAGTTTATTTAAAAGTGAACTAATCCTTTAACAGGTTAACAGATTTTAGAATTGATATGCTGAAGCTATTCTGTGGAATGTGACCCATCTGGAAACTAACAAACCTGTACAAAGAACAGGATTGCCTAAGAGTTTTTCATATTGTAAGTTTCACAAGTTCCACAGGTCAGTTGCCAATTTATTACCACTATACGTGTTTCCACCACAGAAACTGCAGTTCTGGGTTGGAAAAAAAATTTATCTTCTCTGGCTCGTAAAAACTGGAAATGCTAAATTCAGAGGTGTTCAAAACTAGATCAAAACTACATTTCTCTCATTATAACCAACGAAGCAAACTGGAAACACCAGATCAGGGTTATTATTGTTAATTAAAACTAAAACTATTAAAATATTTCTGTTAATTGAAATCAAGCTTAAATGAAAAACTTAAACGAAATGGCAATAAACTGAAATAAGGTTAGGTTGAAGCACTAAAATTATGAACAGGAAAAAAATAAAAAATAAAATCAAAACTGAAATAAAATAAATTAAACCTAAATTGTAATATTTTTAAAAGAAAAAACCTAGGAAAATGACAAAAGTACATAACAAAATGACTAAAACGTAAACTAAAATNAAAAAAACCTAGGAAAATAACAAAAGTACATAACAAAATGACTAAAACGTAAACTAAAATTAACATGGAAAATTAAAAATATAAAAACAAAAGCTAATTCAAAATATTAATAAAATTAAAATAACACTGCACCAGATGCAGCACTTTATTTCCCCTATCCACCTACAATGTATAATAATTTTGAAGATGATGATGATGATGATAATAATGATACTTCTTCATCTACTACTACTAATATTATTATTGTTGTTGTTATTATTATTATTATAACAATTTAATATCCAATGCAGTTTAACTATCATCATCATCAACAACAAAAACAATGCATTTGTTATTAAATTTAATTAAATGACTTTGGATGTCTTCAAAACTTGTAAGACTTGTTAGTTTGTAAACAAAGACCATCATCCATCGTGTTTAATTTTGGGCAGGCTATGTAATAATGCACAGTTTTTAAGGAAAAAAAAATCCAGAGGGATTCACTGGATCTCTGGTTCTTACAAAAGCATGAAATTTTAATGGATATGGCACTTTAACGATTTTACAGACTTATGAAAACACCATGTTTTAATCCATCCCTGATCAGATGACCCATAAAAAGGACTCCCTGAAGAACCCTGGTTTAAAAACTTGTGTAAAAGTCATGCAGCGACCGACATGGAATGTGAAAGTGGCTTAAGAAATGAGGTAGGAAGATGGAGCATGTCCTGTGCCTGTGCTTGTTCCTTGGGTAATTGTCTGAAGTATTTGACAAGCTGCATTTCTCTCTCAAATGACTTTTATGCCTGACTGAGTTCCCTCTCCCCGGTGTCTTTTTGTGTAAAGTGAACAATGTGCTGGATCTAGTCCTCTGCTCCGCTCAATTACTAGTCCCTAGAATTCATCAATAGGAACGGATATTATCATCAGCTGGAATAAAGAACATTATTATGACAGCTCTACATATGACAACAGCAATCCGAGCATGGCGGACATCTGTGTGACTGATATGGTTTCAATGTGTGTACAACACATGTCCTATATGGATTTCATTATGGAGCTGGCGTGAGTAGCAATATGACTATATTGGCTCAAAAAGGCTTGTTTTGAATGATGGGAAGAGCATCTTAAAATTCAAGGAGACAAAGAAACAAACAAAACCTTGTCATTTATACAAATTCTGGCTGTTTGAAACATGCTCGGGTTGACAGTAGCACCTCTATGGTGAAGAAATTGTCAGCCTAATGGCTTCAGTAAAAGCTACATTAATACAATTACGCAGCAGAAGCCTGTTATCAGTTCCTTACTGCATTTACAGACACACAAAAAAAACTGTCTAAACCTTTAATGTACTTTTATGTACTTTAACCATTAATGAGGCTTTTTAAGAGTATTTTGGCTTAATATGCTCAGTTTAGCACTTAGACGCAATTATCTGGGCTTTTTTGTGTCTAACATCTAAGTGTGGATTTTATAATGCGTACCTGATAAGGGGATACAATTTTCTGTGAATTAAAAAAAATAAAAAAAAAAGATTCACTACAGCAACTATTCAATAATAACAAAGGCCAGGAAAGATTAAAAAAGAAAGAAAGAACTATTCACTTGCTGTTTGTCTTTAAATGGATGGAAAGGTTTCTCCTCCACAAATCACATGAGAAGATGAAATAAAGCCCTAGTCATTTAACTGCAAAATGGAAACAATCAATAAGTTAATTTTTACTGAATTAAGAAACAGCAGGGTAGAGAACAGCTTCTCATTTTCTTAAGTATTGATTGTAATTGGTTGATCTCAACAGGTCTGAAACACTCTGCACTGCTGGAGGTTCATCATTGCACAGCAATAACAAAGTTTTTTTTTTCCTGAGTGAATTAAAACAAACAGTATAATGATGTCAGCTTGCCAACTGGTTAAGGGCATAATATAGTTTCAGATATAGTTTTTTTCCCTTGCTCAGAAAGTGGTGTTACAGAAATCATAATCTTGCTCCTCCACTTAACCCCAGCATGCTCCAGGGGGAACTGTCTCTGCAATTAGCACACTCTAAATCAGTTTGAATGAAAGCCATTTTCTAAATAATAAATAATTAAGCAAAGCAACAGGGATGCTTGGAGCCATTGCAAATTCATCACTCTAATCTTACTAATGAAATCACAGTGAGTAAACATGTTTGATTTGGAGTTACATCGCTGCTATTAGCAGAGTTATTCTTTTTATTAATTGTTTTATAATAAAAATAATATTATTTCAGCAAACACTTCTTATTAGATAAAGTCTGATCAGGAAAGCTGTTATTCAACATGTGGCTTCGTTGGAATTCTCAGCTCAATTCAGAGTTTCCATTAGAGCCTCTTTGGATAATATATAATGTGGCAAAATATAGAGGTGGCTTAATCTGCAATATGTTTTATTTTATTCATTATATTTAATTATATGTTATAAAAATAGAATTATATTTATATTAGTCTGTTATATAACAATTTTTTAATACTTAATTTCAGTCTTTCCTCACACAATACCATCATATGGATTCAAAATTATAATATTTAATTTCAGTCTTTTTCTCACACAATACAATCATATGGTTTCAAAAATCGGCACACATAAATGCTGTTTTTTTTAAACTTTCTATTAATTTAAGAGTCCTAAAAAAGCAATGTATCATGGTTTCATAAATGAATCAATCAATCAATCAATCAATCAATCCATCCATCCATCCATCCATGAATTAATCAATCAATCAATCAGAATTATAATCATAGATTATATAATCAAGATATTAGAATTTCTGAGGGATCATGTGACGCTGAAGACTAGAGTAATGATGCTAAAAATTCAGCTTGCATTACATTTTAAAAAATATACTAAAGTTATTTTAAATTGTAAAATATATTTCACAATATTACTATTTTACTGTTTTTAAATAAATGCAGCATTGGTGAACATCAGCAACTCTAAAACTAAGAAAAAGTGTTTGCAAAAAAGTTTGTTCACAATTCAGGAACTGTCAAACCATGTCAAACGACACAGAGTCAAATCAGCAGCTACAGTAAATCACTATATATATAAATATAGCAAAGACTCACAAGTTCTGCTTGGACTCTTTTGGTGATGAACTGTCAGCGGCATGCTGACAAAATTCAAGTTTATAGTTAAGAATAAGAGAGAAGAAGATCTGTTGTCACCTGCATTATTGGCTTTAACTGGCCTAGCAGGATAAGTGCCATCCAATTACATACAGAGAAATAGTTCAGAAGTGCAAATAAGAGGCTTACAAGCCAACTATTTTATCACACCAACAACAACAAAAACATGAAAGTGTTATTTAAAAATAATCAAATACAAAAATAGCTGGTTCACTAAAAGTTGCATGAAAGGGTTCCATAGTTAAAAAAAAAAAAAAGGTTTGAGAAACCTTGGCTTAGAGAGCTCTTCTCATGACTTCTGAAGAGATTCAAAGGTTCACTGTCATTTCAAAGTTGTGCAGTCAAATTCACTGGATCAAAGACTGAGGTGACAAATGAGAAGATTCACTATACACAAATAAGATCAAACCAATTATAGACGTGAGTGATCTGTGCTATTCTTTATCACAATATTTCCATCATTCTACATATGACACAGTTAATCACATACTGTAATACGATTTTCCACATACACTCATTGCGTCCGAAATCAAACTTCCCTACTATATAGTTTGCGAAAAACAGTATGCCAAAAGAGTAGTAGGCCTATGTCCGAATTCATAGTATTCAAAAATCAGTAGGCAAAAAGTACCTGGAAGCGCGCATTCGATGGACAATTTACTATTCCATGAGGCTTTGTGAATGGCAGTGAAGCGATAGGAGTGGAACATGGCGGATGTAGTACATCCGGATTACATTTATACTACCCATATTCATACTATACAGAACATACTTTTTTTAATAATCGCAAAGTAAGTTCAACTGCAAAATGTAGAACCTACTCAGACAGTACACGATTTCAGTCACACAGAATGTCTATGACAAAGACCACTGTCTTATCACTGTCTTCAATATATCCTGACTGATTTCCATTCATAAGGCCCGTTCACACCAAGGACAATAACTATAATGAAAATCCACACCACAAATATAACGATAACGACACAGAAAAACAATATCATTGGAATCACTTTCAGAACATTTGTTTCCAGCTGATGAATAATAAAACATTGACAGCCAATCAGAATCCATCTGATTTTAAAGAGCTTTAGCTTTTAAAGGGGCAGATGACAACTGCAATGTGTGCTTATAAAAACAAACAATATTGTTTGCTTCTGTGGACTCTAATATAGTCAAAATAGTTACCGTTCTTGGTGTGAAAGGGCCTTAACGTTATCTCCAACTATTTTGAGGCAGGAGACAAGTCTCTACTGGTAATAAACATCTGATTGGCAGCGTGTTATGAATTCATTACAGTGTCGACAGGCTGGGGCTGAGGGTGGGCAGGAAGGGTAATGTCATCTGCTAACACAAGACTTGGTTTAATTTCTGTATCAATCTGGAAATCCAATCAACCTTGCTTTTTCACCCAATAAATCTGTGATGAGAAGCACATGTCAAACAAATGCTGGAGAGTTTCCCTCTTCTTCCCTGCCAGTTTTTTTCTTTTTTCTTTTTTGTCCTTCATCCTTAAACTCTAATAGCATCTTCGAAATGGCACTTGGCATTCAATGGGCTAATGGGGATCAGGATGTCAGGTGCAGCTAGAGTCTCACCTGTGCCTTAACACAAATTCGAAAGAACACAATGCTTGAAGCAAGGGCTTTTCTGAAGCAAAAACAGGCGAATGTCAGATCTTTAGCTCTCTAAAGCTCAAAATGGAAGAGAAATGCTGTCTTGAATTGTTACAGGAAATGGCAAAACCGAACAGATTAAATGAAATAATGAAAGTCCATTGTACTTAATAGAAAAAAGTTGCGTCAACTCAAAATTTAATTGTAGTAAGCTGTACTTAATATGATTGAGTTGAGTTGCAGCAGATTTCTAATTCCCAGCATGCTTTGCATCAGACTGTATAAATAAATGTTGAAATGAAGTGTTATTTTGTGTGTTTTTGCACAAGATTAACATAGGAAGACATAAGTTAGTGTTTAATGTTGTGTTATGTTGGGATTTCAGGGGGTTTTGTTATGTTAGTTTTGCATGTGGTTAGGTTGGGGATGGACTGCAAAACTTTAAAGACCATATATACTTTGATTAAATACATGCAAGTTTATAATTACAGTCTCTTTGATAGTATAACAGCATGTGTTATTTGCTATCTAACATTTAACCAAGATATGATGTTTATGTAAATGAACTGTATGTAATTAACATTATGATGAGTTGGGTGAGGCTGAGAACTGTGGGAGCGAAAATTATAACATATTATAAATTCTAACAAATTATACAATTATAACTTTACTATAATGCAATTTTTAAAGAAAGAAAGAAAGAAAGACCCTCATGCATCAGAGGGTTCAGCATCTTGTGCATTTAAACCAATTCTCCACTGCTACATTCTTAACACTCCTGCTGTTAATCCAATTGCATCTTGTATCTGAAATCAACAAGCTGCCAGTGGAATGACGAGTGAAGACAGACCCCACGCCTCCTCCTCCTCCTCCCCCCTCCCTCTCTTAGAGTTCTTCTCCTGAGGTAAATAATGAAGAAAAAAGATGCATTAGGTGGTGATCAATTATCCATGTCACTAGATGCAAGGAAAACGATTTTAATCAAGACATGTTTTTAAGGATGCCTTGCAATCGTTGTAGTGACAGCCATATGTTGATTGATGACAAAAAGCTAAAATTAATTAGCCTCTCTCAGGTCAAGGACCTCTTGTGAACAGAGAAACCGTTCAGTATTTTTTTCCCTATATTTAAATTTTTCACCAAAATTATTTTCAAATCAAGCAACAATTGGTGGACCTGGCACCGCGAACCCCTTTGCGAATACTTTTGAACTAATGCTTTTGAGATTTCGTAGGATCAAAACAAAGTACACAATACTGAGCACACTGCAAGTATGTTAATCCTGCAGTCAGTTAAAAAAAAAAATCCCACACAGTTTCTGCAAACGCCAAGGCACTTGTGTTGGTTTAGATTTAAGTGTCACAAAATTGGGCCCACTTGTCTAGCCATAATCGTCCCTATCATAATCAGTTTTCCTCTGTTCTCTCAACTACTTTAGCACTCCCATCGTGATTACATCTCTCATCTTTTTGTCAGATGACTCAGATTTAACATCTCAGAAATGATGTTTTATTAACAAAATTCGGGAGGAGCAACGTTCAAATAATCTGACTAATCATCACGTCATTTCAGCCAGCTGTTAGCAATCAGTAATCAACATATCTACCCAATCAGCATGAGTGAAAGCATATATATAGACACAGTCGACTCACCCATATTCCTCGACAGTTTTAAAGCATCCCTCCACCACCCCGTCTCCTCACACTTGCCTGGTTACCTCCTAACCAGAATACGGGGGGAGTACTCTGGGTTCGGGCCAAAATACCGAGCTCGGAGCCCTCTCCTCGGACAGCACGCCAAATACGCATACTACTATGCACACTATTTACTACCTGATTATTTGTAAGTGTGAACTCGTGAAATAGAGTGGGTGTAGTCTGCATCTATTTCTACCGACCTATTAATGTTAATGATGGGAGCAAATCCTTGTCATTGTGTCATCAGAAGGTGTGGGTTGACCTACAACAATAGTGTGTCTCATTTATAAAGCAGCCAGGGAATGTAGAATTGTAAAGCTAATAGGAACGTTTTGAGTTTGAGGACCTCCACAAACTCTTGTGTGCTCGAGGCAGAATAAAATGAACTCCTGTGAAGACGTAGGTGGAAGATAAATCTCCCGACTCCATAGGTGAGCGTCAAGTCACAACCTTGTTTTAATTATGCAGACCCCCCACCCCAGTCCACAAAGCACTTTGAAATGTATCTGTGATTACGGATGACACTCAAACCTTTCAAGAAGTGAGAACAAAGTTTCAGAGCTCCACGGCAGTCACAGATGAATATCTTTTTAGGGATCTGACACTAAGAACTTTGTCTTGTCTTGCTGTTATAAACTAGCCCAGTTTTAGCGGAAGAACCTCCTGGTAATGAGTAGGAGTTTCATTGCCTGCTAAAGTCTCTTTTGCTCAATCCAGACCCATTTAGCATCCACACAAACTCTGATATCAATCTCAGTTGCCTTCTGGGATGTCTTGCCAGTTTTTTTACTCATCAGACAGATCTAATGCCAGTGCACTTAAAGGGAACGCACACAATGGATAGACGTGGGACTCAATCGCACCTCAGAACCCCGCTGAGATGATGGGATGTAGGCATCAAAGAGCAGAAGGCCTGGCTGTGCCTTTTCTCTCTCTCTCTCTCTGGCCTCCCGTAGTGAGAAAATGCTCCCTTTACTGGGAGCGAGGTAGATGAGGGAGGGTGCAGCAGGGGCCGATCTCTATGAGCTGGCAGGAATGAAAAGTGCCACATCGCCGAAGAGGCTGGCTGGCATGCGTAATGAGCATCTTTCAGTTTCAAGGGGAAATGTGAGCTCTGCTTTATTTCAGAGTGCATTGTGTGGTGGATTTACAATCACGCTTTTCATCCTGGTGGTCTTGGAGCACAGAGGTTTGAATGCCACATTGATCACATCAACTCTAAATTAAACATTCATGAGCTTCAACACGATTGTGTATATGGTGTATTTCTTTTTATTTGTTTATTTATTTATTTATTTATTTGGGCGGATAGGGTTCATTACCTGAAGTGGTGAGATTGCAGTGAAAATAATCTGTATTTGTATTCGGAAGTGGGTGTGGCTTAAACTGAAAGTGTATCACGGAAAAACATCAATAAAACAGCTTGAGAATAATACCTCACATAGCGTTACATTTACCCCAGGCATGTCATTTAGTGTCCACATCATTTTAGTTCACTAGAGAAATTAACTCTAGAGGGGAGCATTTCACTAAATATATGCACTATATTAGTTTATATATTCAATATATTTACTTTACCTGTTAGTAATATATTAAATTATTTAATATATGTTTAAATAAATTTGTCATGAAAACAAGTTATGACAGTAACTGTGTAAATGTTTATATTTCAAAAATGAATTGCCTGCCTTATGTACAATTTTACATGTTTGTTTGTTTTTTATTTGAGTGTTGATTATTATATCTAAAAAATTAATAGCACCTGAATTTAATAGTTTGGGCTCTGTTGTTAACCATTAATATTATAGTAATGTGCAAGAAAGGGGTCCCTGTACATAGTTTACAGCAGTAACTAAGAGTGATTTTTATTATCCTTAAGAAAATATTAATTATAATTGAATTTAATTAAAGAAAAAAACACAATTTGTTCAATAAACAACTGTTTAATAAAAAAGAAGAAAAAAGAAGCAATTTTATGTTTAGTTTTCTCACCCCTGCTGTACCAAAACCGTACTGAATCATGACTTCAATAAGGAGGCATGTACCGAACCATCATGTTTGTGTACCGTTACACCCCTAATATATATACATTTTTATTCAAAACCTACCTTTAGTTCACACTTCAGTCCTATTGGCTTCACAGTCTCACCATTGCACTGAAATGTGGAAATGTTCATTAAAAATATAACTTTACTTTTGAGACAAATATTTNGCAGTGAAAATAATCTGTATTTGTATTCGGAAGTGGGTGTGGCTTAAACTGAAAGTGTATCAAAACTAAATAAAAAGCATAGAATTTCCATGTAGCATATATATTAGGGGTGTAACAGTACATGTATTCGTCCCGAACTATACGGTAAGGACGTCACGGTTCATGCAGTTAGATGACGAATACAGTCAGTCATAGGCGATCCACACTCCAATCCAGAAGGGGGTGCTCGCAGTAATGCAACGCTGTTTGCTACTTGCCACAACAGGAAAAACTGAAGAAGAAGAAGAACAGAGGATCTAGATATGGGGTGTAATATCTCAACCAGTGTTTCAACCACGGAAAAACATCAATAAAACAGCTTGAGAATAATACCTCACATAGCGTTACATTTACCCCAGGCATGTCATTTAGTGTCCACATCATTTTAGTTCACTAGAGAAATTAACTCTAGAGGGGAGCATTTCACTAAATATATGCACTATATTAGTTTATATATTCAATATATTTACTTTACCTGTTAGTAATATATTAAATTATTTAATATATGTTTAAATAAATTTGTCATGAAAACAAGTTATGACAGTAACTGTGTAAATGTTTATATTTCAAAAATGAATTGCCTGCCTTATGTACAATTTTACATGTTTGTTTGTTTTTTATTTGAGTGTTGATTATTATATCTAAAAATAAATAGCACCTGAATTTAATAGTTTGGGCTCTGTTGTTAACCATTAATATTATAGTAATGTGCAAGAAAGGGCTCCCTGTACATAGTTTACAGCAGTAACTAAGAGTGATTTTTATTATCCTTAAGAAAATATTAATTATAATTGAATTTAATTAAAGAAAAAAACACAATTTGTTCAATAAACAACTGTTTAATAAAAAAGAAGAAAAAAGAAGCAATTTTATGTTTAGTTTTCTCACCCCTGCTGTACCAAAACCGTACTGAATCATGACTTCAATAAGGAGGCATGTACCGAACCATCATGTTTGTGTACCGTTACACCCCTAATATATATACATTTTTATTCAAAACCTACCTTTAGTTCACACTTCAGTCCTATTGGCTTCACAGTCTCACCATTGCACTGAAATGTGGAAATGTTCATTAAAAATATAACTTTACTTTTGAGACAAATATTATTTTATTATTCAGAAGAATTATTTTCTTCATTTTTTTTTTAACTCATTATTCGTGCCTTTCCAAATAATATATTTGGGCACATCCTTATCATTTCCACAAATAAGTCCATTTCCTGCTTCTAGAAGAACTAGTCTCACTCATTTGCTGTGCATGCATGTCCTTGACAGTATGCATAAAATATGAAGCCATTAGGAGTTGGTAATGAATGTGCTGAGTAAGGACTGAGCAAAGCAAAAGGGTTTGGAATAATATTCTATAAAAGAACATGAAGTGGGGAAATGATTTGTGGATAATATCAGTACTAGCAAACCTCTCAGCATAGGCGCTTCCTCCAGCATGCGCTCTAAAAGCTCTTCAGAGCTCTTCAAGACTTCAGAGAATAACTAAGCTTGAGTATTTAAAATCACAGAGGTAGATTTTGTAGTACAACCAGAAGTTTTGTGAGTGAGAAGTGGAGCTTTTACCAGTAAATGAAGCAGAGTTGCAAGCCTTTCAAATTTTAATTGAATTCCAGAATCTGAATTGAGGCAGCAATTCAATTTTGAATGTAAAGTAGTATATGTAATTTGAACTAAAATGATAAGAGATGGATTGATGGATGGATGGATGGATGGTGGGATGGATGGATGGATGGATGAATGGATGGCCTTCCTGTTCTTGATGGCTTCCACAAAATACTATAAGCTCTCTTAAGTTTTTCCAGGAACAGGTCGAGCTTAACGTATATGAGTGATGGAAAGCACCTGCCACAGGGATTTTCATGCCAGTTTGGCAATGCCGACAGGTCTCTATTCTCCATTACTGTGCTATTTTGCTTTATGGTCCACTGGGTACAGATGTTATGACTGAAAAACATGCACCTGAAGAATCTAGGCCTGTATGTGCCTGCAGCTATGTTAATGTACAGCATACACCCACTGGGATAAAGTGTCATGGGGTCATGGTTCATCGTAGGGGGGCACTACCAGCTGTCATGCTATGGTGCCTTATGATGAATGGGCCTCATTGACTGCAAGCCTTTAAAATCTGATTGCAGTGGAAAGATAATGCTCCTCAATCTTGAATCCCAATGGCTTGTTTTGTCAGGGTCATCTCACCCATCAGTAAGCAGATGAGGACAATGAGACGCAGCAGAAGCCGCAAGCTTGTCAACTCTCAAACATCACTCACTGCCAGACGGAACATGATGGGTAAAGAAGCTAAATTAAAATAATCGATCTTCTGCCACAAACATTGCTCTCAGTCAGAATGCAATAGTACATAATTATTCTCGACATTTCAACAAGTCAGTCATGACAATATTAAGATCAATAATATGCTAAAACGTCAGCATAATTTGAAAACGCAGTCTGCTGGAGCCATGGTTTCAAATGTAACTTTATCGTTATTGAATGTTACATCTTTATCAGACAAATGAATGCTTATAAATAAGTGCATGGCCTGATGGGTAAGAAGAGTGATGTCTCGAATGGGAATAAGAGGATCAGTGTGTCCTCCATACGTCAAAGTGGAGTGAGGGGACACTCACTGAAAACATCAATCAGTTCTCCAGCATAAGATTTTGATCAATTTGATCATGACCATGACAGACTGAGCATGATTTGTACTGTAGTATTTTCAAGACTAGAAAGACTAAAGAAAACTATTTTTCAGTGGCCTTCTAACCTTTCCTATGTTTTCCACGAAGTGTTTGTGAACTGGATTAATGCCATCATCGTCCTTCCCATCAACTTGCAGAAAGACTCCATACCTCCGTCACCCCTTCACCTCTCTTTTGACCCTGGCAATCGAGACGTGAGATATTTCCTTGTCACAATATCCCTGGAGCCATCCAAGATTATACCTTCCACTTGACATATCTTTTTACACGAGCAACAGAAAGATGCCAAGCTGATCTGAAAGTCAGCATGCATACACTGGGATACTCTGACCAGAAGAAACTTGAGATTTACTAACACTCAAATGTAACCAACTAATTAAGATTACATCCCATTACCAGCAAAACAACAAATCATTAGCCAAAAAGTCCTACAGGTCCTTTTCAAGATTGGGGGAGAATCAGAATGGTAAACCCGAAGGTTGTGGGATCGATTCTTAATACCGGCAGGAAATGACTGAGGTGCCCTTGAGCTAGTGAAGTGAAGTCAAGTCAAGTAACGTGACGTGTAGCTAAATATGGAGTCCCATACTTGGAATTTGTGTTCTGCATTTCACCCATCCAAGTGCACAAACCCCCAATCGCTCCCCGGGCGCCAAAAATGGCTGCCCACTGCTCCAATGTGTGTGTCCACGGTTTGCAGTGTGTGTGTGTGTGTTCACTATTTACTGCTCCTAATGCACTAACTTGGATGGGTTAAATGCAGAGGACAAATTCCAAGTTTGAGTTACCATACTTGGCAATCACATGTCACTTTCAGTTTTTTTTTTTTCTGAGTGGTAGCAGAGTACCCAATGCCTGTTTGTACTATTCAGAATACAGACCTTGTTTTCCTCTGGGGAAGTGAAATGAACACAAGGATGACTCATGTGTTGGCTATGCAACAACGTACGATGAATTTACATTTCCCATGCGTCAGAGGCTCTTTCCTGCATGTCCTTAAGAAAATTACTGCATCAAAACCAAAGCATTACTCAGACTCATCCACGCTGCATCACGTATACAATAGTGGGAAACAAAAGCCTGGATTCCGGCGAATTGTGCAAAGCAATGAGAAACAGCTACTCTTACAACACAAAGGCTAGCTGTCTGGTCTGGTTCTTAACAGAGCAAAACTGCCTTTGCTTACAAATACAAAACCATCCAGAAATCTTCAAAGGCAAGCCTTCACGCCGACTGAATATAAATGTTGTCATTGCTTTGTTCACACAGCGGTTACTGTATGTTTTTAATGCTTTTATATGATTGCATGATGCCTTTCATGAAATGACAGCCTAAGACCTGTGTGAAGCTCACTAGAATAACATAAAGAAAGTACTTCAGAGTTCAATTTAGGGAAAACAAAACAACAAAGAAAACACCCCAAAAAATCTTGAATGTAGAAGTGAGTTATATTTGGTGATGATAGATAGATGCAGTAGATAGACTGGGTTAAAAACCAACCCAATTTGGGTTGCTTTCAACCCAAGGGCTGGGTAAATATAGGACAGAACACATGTTGGGTTAATTTTACACAGCAAATTGGGTTATGTAACTATAATAGGTTGATTCATTTTTACTTTAATACTAGTTTTTTTTTTTTTTTTTTTTTTTTTTTTTTTAANTACATAAATTAAAAAGTGAAAGTGAAATGACATGTGGCCAAGTATGGTGACCCATACTTGGAATTTGTGCTCTGCATTTAACCCATCCAAGTGCGCACACACACAGCAGTGAACACACACACACCGTGAACACACACACGGAGCAGTGGGCAGCCATTGCTGCGGCGCCCGGGGAGCAGTTGGGGGTATGGTGCCTTGCTCAAGGGTCTCACCTCAGTCGTGGTATTGAGGGTGGGGAGAGCGCTGGATATTCACTCCCCTCACCGACAATCCCTGCCGGACCTGAGATTTGAACCCATGACCTTTGGGTTACAAGTCCGACTCTCTATCCATTAGGCCACGACTGCCCCCAATGTTTACAGATTAACTTAAATCCTCTAAACTTTTTTAAAATACTCCACACAACCACTGGTTTGCATGATAATTTCTTTATTTTCAAACAATAGTATAGCATATATTATATCGTTTTTAATACATATTGCCTACATTAAGCTCGTTTAACAAATATTAGAAGTAATTCAAGTGTAATCGACCAGTCTCTGTTGTCCCGTTTCCACCGTAACGGCGCTGGATCTCATGCTGGAGATGGCTCGCGTTTGGTGGGGGAACAGACCACAGCCCTGCGTTTCACTCAAAGCAGAAATATGCTGTGATTGACTCCATAACCTGTCCATAAATAATCAGTGTACAATTCTGAGAACATGTTTTAACATACTAAGTATTTATATACTGTATATTTTTGAATAAAATCATAAAATTTTATGCAAGGCATTAGGCGTTTCCATCACGTGAAAAGACCGACGCACACTTGTTTAGGTGACTCACATCGCGCCACTGTATGTTGATTTGCATTAAATTAAACAATATACAGAACAATAACTAATTTTTAGATAAAATAAAACGTACACAAACCTGTATTTTACCAAAGACACCAATTTGACAGAGCTCCACTACTCTCTCCTGAAGAGGTCGCAAAAAGCCCGCAATAAATAACTCAACACCTGGGTTATTACGTCTGACCCAGGAGCAAGGTAACACAAAAACTACCCAAACACTGGAAAAATAACCCCAAAAAAAGGAACCAAAAGGCTCAACCCAGGACCTGAGGAAAAAACAAACCCAAGATTTTTTAGATAGATAGATAGATAGATAGATAGATAGATAGATAGATAGATAGATAGATAGATAGATAGATAGATAGATAGATAGATAGATAGATAGATAGAGCTATCTGGGAGGAAGTCTATAAATGAATAAATAAATAAACAAAAAGAGCATGGAGAAACACTCAAAAAATAAAAGTAGAGGTAAAAGAGGTAAAAGTATAGCTTTTGAAGGGAACTCGAATAGGGGTTCGTGACATTCCATGAGAGATAGTGGCCCAATTAGCTGTTGTCTAAGCTGAGTAATACCGTTTGTTTGTTGGAATGCTTATTCAAGCTGGCCAACTGATATTTTTACTCTAATGACCATTTGTACCGCCATCTCCTGGACTTCCTTGACCTCCGATGTTATATGAACTTGTTAATGGGGTGTTGCCATTAGCAACAAAAGCCGAAAAAAGGGATGCTGTAATGAGGATGATCAAATTCTGAAATGTGTTCTGGAATTTTGATAAATCACATAACCATCTGACCCACAATTTAATGGCTGTGGAGATAGTTTGATCCTCCCCCAGCTTCAACAAATTCTTGTTTGTAAGTAAAAACAAATATGGTTTAGAATTTAGATTAAACCAATGTTTCACACCAACAAAAAGCAGAATGCTTTTGATTTTCTGGTTCAAATCAATATTTTTTAAAACCTATCTTTTGCAAATCCAGCTATTTATTTCTTATAATAAATCACTACAGCATGTAGTGACATATTTAGAATACAGCTTTGTCGTCTAGTGATCAGTAGGACATTATTGCGCTTCAACATATCGTGTTTATGGAGATTAGGCAAACCTCACTTCATTCTACAGGTGTTTCCACGGCAACCATCAAGTCAACTCTCACAGGGCTTGCCTTCTAGTGTCAGAAATTGATTAAGACACCCATCACATCTCCTTTACGCTATGGTGACAGCACAAGGTGAAAATATTCACTCAAAAAAAAAGGTTGGAAATTGGAGAAGAGAACCAAGACGATGTTGACAGAACTGGGGCTAGTTAGGGCCCACTGATCTGACCGGCATATCAACAGTAAATCGCCTTGGAGGGGTCCTATCTTTTCACTCACTCTCTCTTTTCTCTCCCTCCTCCAGGCAGAAAATTGTGTTAATGCTTCACTAACACATGTCAGCCAAACTAAATGCTGCCCTGATAAAGATGTGAGTGGACAGTAAGGCTGTGAGGAGAAAACAAATGCAGGGCCAAAACAAAAGCAAGTGCTCTTGACATTGGCCGCCTTTCACAACCCGGCAACAGCCGACATGACAGGGGTGGAATTTGAAGGGTTTGGGTCTCCGGTTTTCAATCACATTGATTAAAATGGAGGATCCTTCACCTTGTCAATCTAATCAGCTTGTTGAAATCACTGAAGTACACTGAAAATACATGATGGCTGCGACTGAATTAAATCTAAGGCTTAGTGATATTTCATGGGTGTTATCTTGTATTACAACAATGGCTGGAGATTCTAATAAATTTGCTCTAGAACATTGCATTTACATTTATTGTACAATAGGACCTCTTTTAATTCACTGATAACGCAAGGCTGTTATCAGCAACAGCAGTGGCAGAAAATGGCTTTGATACTCAACTCTTAAAGGGATAGTTCACCCAAAATAAAATTCTTCATTATTTATTCTTCATTCTTATGTCATTTCAAAGCCATATGACTTTCTTTCTTCTGTGGAACACAAAATAAAAATTTTGAAGAATACTGTGGCTACATTTTAAAAAATATAAGGGCGGTAGAATATAAGGACTAAGAAAAATATAAGAGCTGTTAAGCTCCAAAATGACTAAAGAAATGTGGCACTGTGTACAATATACTACAGTATATAATATAATACCTTTTTGTGAGGAACTTCATTATTCACTGAAACTCTTGACATATTATTCTCTGACAAATTTTGACAGCAACTCTATTTGTTCATGAGAGAAGTACATATTAATTATTCTTTTGGGTCTTTTACAGTAAATTAATTGTTTAATTCAGTTCAGAAAACTGGTCTCTATGACACGTTCACAAATCAAACTGATTCAGTTCTCAGGTTCAATCCAATGACTCAACTCAGTGACTGAATAATTCACAATATTTGTACTCACTTAAAGGTGCCCTAGATTCAAAAATTTAATTTACCTCGGCATAGTTAAATAACAAGAGTTCAGTACATGGAAATGACATACAGTGACTGTTTCCTCCTTCTTGTATAAATCTCATTTGTTTAAAAGACCTCCGAAGAACAGGCGAATCTCAACATAACACCGACAGTTACGTAACAGTCGGGGTGTACGCCCCCAATATTTGCATATGCCAGCCCATGTTCCCAACATTATGAAAGGCATTAGACAAGGGCAGGACGTCTGGATGTGCACTGCTGAATCATCAGACTAGGTAAGCAAGCAAGGACAATAGAAAAAAATGGCAGATGGAGCAATAATAACTGACATGATTCATGATAACATGATATTTTTAGTGATATTTGTAAATTGTCTTTCTAAATGTTTCGTTAGCATGTTGCTAATGTACTGTTAAATGTGGTTAAAGTTACCATCGTTTCTTACTGTATTCACGGAGACAAGAGCCGTCGCTATTTTCATTTTTAAACACTTGCAGTCTGTATAACGCATAAACACAACTTCATTCTTTATAAATCTCTCCAACAGTGTAGCATTAGCCGTTAGCCACGGAGCATAGCCTCAAACTCATTCAGAATCAATGTAAACATCAAAATAAACACTGTACTTACGCGATTAGACATGCTGCATGACGAACACTTTGTAAAGATCCATTTTGAGGGTTATATTAGCTGTTTGAACTTTTTTTTTATGCTGTTTAAGGCAAGCGCGAGCTCTTGGGGCGTGGAGCACGAGATTTAAAGGGCTACACACCCTGAATCGGCTCATTTATAATGATGCCCCAAAATAGGCAGTTAAAAAAATTAATTAAAACAAATATATGGGGTATTTTGAGCTGAAACTTCACAGACACATTCAGGGGACACCTTAGACTTATATTACATCTTTTAAAAAAAAGTTCTAGGGCACCTTTAAGCCCGGAATACACTGCACAATTTTTGGCTGTCCCAGACGAAAGATTGCCATCGTGAAACAATCGTGGAGATTTCTGTGATCGTGGCTCTTAATCGGTGGTCCTATGTCGTACAGTGAGAGAGGTTCAAAGACGGCTGTTTTCCCGATCTTTGACGATTATTTTCTGACAGTGTCAGAAATTCAGCATGATCAATGCACAGTGTGTTCGCTGGCTAAAACTTAAAACTGCTTACCTCAAGCTCTTTTCCATTCTTCTTTCGCCGCTTCCTTTTTCCAGCACACATAAAAACTACAACTGCCAAAGTGTGATTCAACATGGTCTTTTTGTTTACCACTAGCGCATGCTGATGACGTTTTATTCTTCTATAGAAACTTGCATTGTAGCCTACGAGTCAACAGGTGTCATCATCGTACAGTCTACATGCATGTCGTACCCGAGTTTAATAGATCCATGTCGCACAGTGTGATAAAGTAATGATCTTATAGGATTGCTAAAATCGTGCAGTGTATCCTGGGCTTTAAAGCTGTAAGCTGTAAGTCTGTTTTGCCTCTTTGTCGCCATCTCTGTTTAAAACCTGCAATTACAGTTATTTGCGGAATTATCATCTTTACGTGGGTTGTGTATCGGCATGGCTCCTCAGTGCAGGACTACAGGTGACTACAGGTGAATCTCCAACAGTCACTGATGATTGTCATTTGGACCTTTCTGGATTACAATCCACCATCAAAATGATAAATTTAATTATTCCAGCTGCTGTGAGAAAAGGCTATAAATGATTTGCTACCACCAGCATCCTCACATGCAATATAGCCTACTAGCTGGGACTCCTTCTTTATGTAAACAGACGTGACGTAAAGACGCAAAGACAAATGGCTGCATGCTTGAATTTCCCGCGGAAACCCACCAGTACCGATTTTATCATAAAACATTATTACAAGCTTACCGTTGTGAATCGGTCTAAGATAAGGAGATAGTTTTGAACACTGGCTGGTTATGTACTTTAACCAAAATAAAGCTATGGACTGCAGTTTTAAGATGAAGATTCTGAGCTAAAATTACTTTTAAAATGCCACACACTGCGTCTACAGATTATGAGTCACTGAATGAGTACTGCTGAAGATCTGTAGTCAGTCCAGGATCTTGCAAGGCCGAGAAGCTATCCACCATCATCAGAACATCTGCACTGAATGCCAAAGATGGAGAGCCAAACCATCTGTCCCAGAGACAGCCGACCTCCCAGACTCAATGGATTGGGCCCTTATAGATCAAAGTAGGGAGATACATCAAAAAAGAAAAAAAAAATCACACATTTTCAATCCCCTCTGAAGTTTCATTGCCATTTCATTTTTTTTTTTATTCCAAATGCTTACTGATCAGTGAGTAAAAGCTTCACTAAACGGTCTGCTCTGAAACTGAGCTCAAGTCAACGCTGAGAGTGACACGCAGGTCATTATAAATGTTCAAGTGTCTGCTTTCATTCCTTCACTGGGTGGCAGAGACAGTCTCCATGTACAAGAATGGAAAGAGGCAAATATTGTAACTATATAAAACTACTTGCTGATCACTTAGCTGTTAACCCTGGGTAAATGGTAGAAACCGTATAAAAGCTTTTGGCTTCCTAATATTCAACATCCAATTTCTATTTTTAGGAACAAAACATTAATTTGCTATTTACAAGGGCCATTCAAAGCATAGTAGACATGTCAAAAGCATGCATTTCAACTTCATGTATTTCACACATTCAGAAAATTGATATCAATTCACATCTGTTTGTTAAAGGGGACCTATTATGCAAAATTCACTTTTGCATGGTGTTTGGACGTAAATTTGTGTTGGCACTGTGTGTACACAACCACCCTATAGTGATAAAAATCCACCCACCCCTTTTTTTTAAATCCCCATAAATCATAAGCAGTGTCTCCCAACGACCTGTTTTCAGCCATGGTGCAAATGTGACGTCACATTACTCATGCCCCGCCCACGACCTCTGACGGACAGTCCTGTATAGAGGGTATGCACGTGACGTCACCGTCAACCGTTACGACTGCGGTCATGCCCTCTAAGTGGCAAAAGACTGAGCGGCAGCATTGGTTTTCAGCGTGAATGCCGCGAAAAACACACAAAACACTTCCAAAACGGAAAAGAGCTTTGTGATAGACTGAACAAAAAGCTTTGACACATAACCTGAGGTGTATTTTTAAAAACTGCAGAAAGCTACAGAAAAAAGGAGCAAATGGATCACTGCAATTCACAGAAACAACTGGACTCCAGCAGAGAAACATGGATTTGCAGTTATCATTTTGTGTCAAATTGTTGGATTTTGAAGTAAAATCATACCGTATATATTGTATTGTTATATATTATGTTGACAAATCATCAATTAAATATTTTCCATCTTATATTCTGCATAATTGTGTGTTTTAAAATAAACACTGACAAAAACTATACTATAAAACTATATATGTTTTAGGGCTAGACAATACGACGATATATATAACATTGATATAAGTGATTACGCAGATTTAAACCTACCTATATTGTAGTTATATAAAATACTCACTGGCAGATTTGCTTTATGTATTTCCCCACCGTCGAAATCAGGCACATATAAATGTCAGGAAACACGATTCCTGGCTGCATGTCAATATCCATGGATTAGGTTTATTTGACAAGTTGTAAGAAACACTTTCGAGTCCAACCTTTAGTGTAATCATTTGTTTTACTTCGTTTTCGCAGTTTCTCCTATTAAATCCAGTCACGCTGCAGGTTCTTTTGCCACTCAGTCCAGCTGAAGGAGCGCGTTTTCGGCGGGAAAGTGACGTCGATGCTATTACCCTCTATAGAGTGCCTCAGGGATGACGCATTTTTGTAGGCAAAATCCGGAAGCGAGTTAGCATTTTAGGACTTCCGGTTCCAACGCCGTCAAGTCTATGGGTTTTTTGAATGGGTTTTTGCTAAATCGCCTGAAATAAGGTCTGTGGTTAACAAAGCCTCTAAATACTTTCAAGTTTTGATCTATGACATAAAACACACCAGTTATAACCCGCTTGTGATTTTTTTTAAACTTTTACTGTGTCTTAAAATCGGCGGTTAACAAATTGCTAAAAGGGACTACTTCCTTTGGCGGGGACTTTAGACGTCATCATTAAAAACTGGACATTTGGACAGCATTTCTCATGAAAAAGTGGATAAGTATTCATACACAGCGCAGATCATAATCAGCGAGCATGTTTTAAAATAAAGTTGTTTATTAAATAAAGTTTGAGGAAGCTTGGTGGTGACGAATTTGATCCACAACCATGGTGTGCTGTAGTCCGTTTATAGCCTACTGTTAGCCTTTTATATCTGACGACTTTATTTAGGCTTCAAAATGTATAAATCTTGTCAGAATCAGAATCAGAAATCAGAATCAGAATCAGAAAGAGCTTTATTGCCAGGTATGTTGTTTACACATACTAGGAATTTGTTTTAGTGACAGAAGCTCCACAGTGCAACAGAGTGACAGCGACAAGACAAGACACATAATAAAAGGAATAAAATAATAATATACGAATTTACAAGATAGACAAAGTAAAAAAAAAAGCAAAAAACAATATATAATATAGACAATTGTATGTACAGTTATGTGTGCAAATTTGAAATATAAGTAAGTGTTTTAAGTAAATAATGTGTAATAGTGTTGTGTGTTCCATGTTTGTCAAGTGTTCATGAGATGGATTGCCTGAGGGAAGAAACTGTTCCTGTGTCTGGTCGTTCTGGTGCTCAGGGCTCTGTAGCGTCGACCAGATGGCAACAGTTCAAAGAGGGAGTGTGCTGGATGTGAGGGGTCCAGAGTGATCTTCTTTGCCCTTTTTCTCACTCTGGATAAGTACAGTTCTTGGAGAGTGGGGAGGGTTGTGCCAATGATTCGCTCAGCAGACCGGACTACCCTCTGTAGTCTTGAGGTCAGATTTGGTAGCTGAGCTGAACCAGACGGTAATCGAAGTGCAGAGGATGGATTCAATGATGGCAGAGTAGAACTGTTTCAGCAGCTCCTGTGGCAGGTTGAACTTCCTCAGCTGGCGAAGGAAGTACAACCTCTGCTGGGCCTTTTTCACAATGGAGTCAATTGTGTTAACTTGTAAAGATTATCTTGATAGACAAAACGTGTAAGTGTCATAACCTTTGTTAAACACAGAGCTTATTTTCTGCGATTTTCCAAAGCTCTATGGGAAAAATGCATAGGCTTTCGACCGAGGGAACCCGTGCGCCGCTAACTTCCGGGTTGGCCTACAAAAACGCGTCATCCCTGGGGCACTCTATTACCATAGTTTCCGCCCTCAGTGAGCTGTATGCTGTCCGCCATTTTCCCCGCGCTCGAGCAGCTGTAGCGACAACAATGTCTGGCAAGTAATTGATTTGTTTTGTTGTTGGATGTAAGAGTGAAAATAACAATCTTCATTTACTGACATCTGAGCCGCTGAACTCAGTGGATTAGTTTTATTTTTGAAGGGAATGCACCTCAGATCTAACATACACATACGATTTCTGTAACGTTGCCTGTTATTTACGTTCACAGACATAACTGACTGTGTTTATGTGAACTGTGTGTGTTTTTGACAGAACTTTGTGTGTATTTGACAGTTTAAACAAAACAAAAAAATCTGAAAGAGAAGTTACTTAGGAGACTTGAAGTCTGACAGCCAGCTGTCTGTAGCTTTAAAACCGCGTGGAAATAATACACTTTAATGATGAAAGAAGAACTATGCTATCTGTGAGAGTGATCGCGATATGGATGATAATCAAAACCAAGCAGACGTCTTGTTAATATTTAGCAGAGAATCTGATTGAGGCAGGAACTGTGATCGTAGAGAGGGGGCGGGGCACAGCAGCTCATTTGCATTTAAAGGCACATGCACGAAAACAGCCTGTTATTGACTGTAGTCAGAAATGGGTATTTACAACATGGATTTATAAATGATCTGTGAGGTTTTTTAAGCTAAAACTTCACACATTCTGAGGACACCTGAGACTTAAATTACATCTTGTAAAAATGGGCATAATAGGTCCCCTTTAAACAACACAGGATTACAAAAAAAGCCACATGCTCACAATGTAATTTAAAATAGCAAAACAAGTCTAAAAATGCATTTAAGGATCAATTGCGCCGGCTTTGTTATCGAGTCTTCCATTCTACCATGCTCCTTAGCTGTAAACAGAGGTGTAAAAGTATGTTGAGCTGGATCACAGCCTCACACTCACATCATTATACTGGAGCAGGACCAAATTTGCATCACAATTGCCACCAGCAAATTTTCTCACCTCCAGCTCTAGCGTGGTTGCACTGACACACAGTCACACAGATAAATGCAGCCTCATAATGGAGCAGAGTCTACATCTTCTCTCTTGCAGCTGAATTTGCACAGACATATTTCAGATGCTTAAATTAAGAGCTTTTTATACCATCTACGCATTCTTTGTGATACAACAAAGAAAAAAGAAAGAAAGAAAATGTGAAGACTTTTTCCATGCTTATTTATGTAAAATTACACTGAAAACAAAACAAAACTGGTTTCAATCTTCAAATTAAATGAAATAAAAAACACCACAAAAATATTATAAAATATCATAAAAGCATTCCATACAATAGTAGTCGATTCAATTAAAAAAATAATGATTTTTTTTACAATATTTATTACTTACAAATTATAATACCATATGAAAAAGCTTAATTGTATTGAATGTGTACTTGTAATGTACGTCAAAACTTAAAAGTACATTTAAAAAAAACGTATACCTGCAAATAATAAAATATTAATGAAATAAAAGGCCAATATATGTACTTAAAGAGAATACATTTTCATGACTTCTTAACACACTTAAGTAAACTTTTAATTTTACATGTTTTGATATAAAGTTAAATTTTAAATGTACTAAATTGCAACTTCATCATGACAAATGTGTAATCACAAACATTTAAATGACATTCATGTTTCAATAGAAATTACATTAAAGTATATTTTAGTTTACTATAAATGCTTATCAGAACATTATACAGTACACTTCAACTATATTTCAAAGACAGTGGAAGTATGGAATTACATATAAATATGTTTTCAAGCCCTACTTAATTCAGTCAAAAAAGCATCAAGTTCAAGTAATACATTTAATTTTAAATGTAACTAATATGCAATTTACTGTCCCACAACATTACATTCAGTTCACACTTAAGAATTTTCTTTAAAGTAATTTTGTAATAAGTACTCTTTTTAAAAGTATGTAAAAGTGTACTTCTTTTTCACAAGGGTAGGCAAGAGACAAGACTATAAACAATAAACTAGTGTTTCCTGTGCAGTCAATACTGAGAGTGAGAAAAAGCCAATGTCTC
Organism: Anabarilius grahami; assembly: GCA_003731715.1. Taxonomy (NCBI): domain Eukaryota; kingdom Metazoa; phylum Chordata; class Actinopteri; order Cypriniformes; family Xenocyprididae; genus Anabarilius; species Anabarilius grahami. The sequence continues at coordinate 11,118,303 of RJVU01057109.1, forward strand.
TGCTCACATTTAAACAAATTTAAACAAATGATTTATCTCTAAGACCCAGAAACTGCCATTCTAACTTACATTATTGCAACATTACCATTTGACTCCTGTACTAAATGGGCATTAAAGACTTCCTTATATAAAGTAAGTGGACCTAAAAAAAAACCAAGCCTGCTCCTGGGGGTAGAATCATTATAAATTGTAGATGACAGTCCTGTTCTGTATTCCAGATACCACAGTTACTTTCATTCGAGCAGCTGAAAAATAAAATCACACTTATTTTCTGGCCAGGAGGTAAGTCTATCATGTATAAAGAGCTTGGTGGATGCATTAAAGAGCTAGACAGGAACTGTATTATCGACTGAAGTACTGGGTACTGTAGGTACTGTACTTGTCATTTAACAGGAAACTAAAGTAAGGCTAATAATAAATACTTGCTCCAGCTGCTTTTAAGGACATATATATAGTTTAGTAATCCATCTTCCCCAGCACCACCTGCCTAGATCTGCTGGGGATCTATCTTTTTCAAAGTATTTGAAATTTTCTCTTAAAGTCCCCCTGTGGTGAAAATCAAGCTTTTAATGTTGTTTATATGTCTATGTGGTGTTTTTAATATGCTTTAAGGCACAAAATGTATGATTTTTTAAATTAAAATATCCAAAAACAAATGTTATATATTTGTATGTTATGTATGTTGACTTTTTACATTATCCCAAAAGTTTCCAAGAATGTTCAACCAGGACACAGACTGTATCCGTGCGTCACTTATCAATGATATCAAACACGTGTTACCCTCGGTTTCCGGTTTTATTTTGGAGAAACCATGGAAACACCTCAGTCCCCAGACGTTTGAAGACTGTTATAAAAAGAAGAGGGGATGCCACACAGTGGTAAACATGGCCTTGTCCCAAATTTTTTGAGATGTGTTGATGCCATGAAGTTTAAAATCAACTTATTTTCTCAGTTTAAACGTTTCATACGTCATCTATGTTGTATTCTGAATAAAATATTGAAATGTGAAACTTCCACATCATTGCATTCTGTTTTTATTCACAATTTGTACAGTGTCCCAACTTTTTTGGAATCGGGTTTGTATGTATATATATATATATATATATACAGTATATATAATGACTTGAATTTTGAATAATTTTGTTATATGCATTCAAATTAGAACTGCAATTCTGCCTCAATTCAAATTATTTGGAATTTGAAATCTGAATTTTAGAGGTGTTCTCACTTCAACTTTGAATGACGCACAACCAAAGGTGTTTGATGAGCTTATTCCTCAGCACACTGTGCTCATGACACCATTACTTCACCACACATACTACAGGGAATCAATTTTGCTATTTACTGTAATGCCGTAACATCCCCCTTGAAATATTTAAACTCATACAGCACAGGATGACACCATTCAGTCAAAGCAACAAGGAATCAAATTGCCCCATAAAATCAAAAGGCAAGAATAGCAAGTGAAATGATATCAAACCTCTGTGTGCATGAGTTACAAGGTGTATAAAACACGGTTTATATATCCGTGTCATACTGTAGATTAAGCAAGCAAGTACATAGCAAACAAAAAGCAGAAAAGACGCAGTGAACGGACTGACAGACAGATGTTGAATGACACTAGGGCACGAAAGCGTGCAGTGAACGGGTCTCTGATGATTGCAGCAGGTTCTCAAGGGGATTCCTCTCCACTCTCCTTTGTTAATAAACGCAAGCTGCTTTTCACACCAACAGTCATGACAACTCGACTGTTATTACCAACGTGTGTATTGGTCTGTGTTTGTGGGTACATGTGTGTATGGGAATGCGTTTGAGTGACTGCAAGGAATAGAAAGAGCAGGATATAATTTCACACCCTGTGCCTCAATAACAGGCCATCAGGACGCCCATTGATAGACACAGAGCATCTTTACTTCTGCCAGTCCTGCTCACACTAGTCTGAGCCCGCGGCTGTCCTCTAAATTACAGATTATCTTCAAGATTCAACACAAATGCCCACTTTGGCTCAGTCTTCTCTTGTTCTAGAATAGGACTTTGTTAAAGATATTTGCTGATACTCTTTAATGAATTCAGTAGCACTTTATTTTACAGTCATGTTCTGCACACATACTATGTACTTAATAATAATAAATGGGTAATAACTACAGTGGCAAGAAAAAGTATGTGAACCACTTGCAGAATCTGTGAAAATGTGAATAATTTTAATAAAATAAGAGAGATCATACAAAATGCATGTTATTTTTTGTTTAGTTCTGTCCTGAGTAAGATATTTTACATAAAAGATGTTTACATATAGTCCACAAGACAAAACAATAGCTGAATTTATTCAAATAACCCCATTCATAAGTATGTGAACCATTGATTCTTAATTACTATGTGTGGTTACCTGGATGATCCATGACTGTTTGTTTGTTTTGTGATGGTTGTTCATGAGTCCCTTGTTTGTTCTGAGCAGTTAAACTGAGCTCTGTTCTTTAGAAAAATCCTCTGGGTCCTGCAGATTCTTCAGTTTTCAAGCATTTTTTGCATATTTGAACCCTTTCCAGCAGTGACTGTATGATTTGAGATCCATCTTTTCACACTGAGGACAACTGAGGGACTCAAACACAACTATTAAAAAAGGTTCAAACATTCACTGATGCTTCAGAAGGAAACACAATGCATTAAGAGTAGGGGGGTGAAAACTTTTGAACAGGATGAAGATGTCACAATTTTTCTTATTTTGTTTAAATATCATTGTTTTTCATGTAGTACTGCCCTTCGGAAGCAACAGATGACACCTGCATGTTTCCCGGAAGAAAAATTAAGTACAATTTGCCTTGAATGAATGAATGAATGAATGAATGAATGAATGAGGCATTTATATAGCGCTTTCCTATGTACAACTGTACACCCAAAGCGCTTTACAATCATATCAGGGGTCTCTCCTCATCCACCACCAGTGTGCAGCATCCACTTGGATGATGCGACGGCAGCCACAGTACAACGGCGCCAGTGCGCTCACCACACACCAGCTGTAGGTGGAGAGGAGAGAGAGTGAAAGAGCCAATTTAAATGGATGGGGATTATTAGGAGGCCGTGATTGGTAAGGGCCTATGGAGGGAATTTGGCCAGGACACCGGGGTTACACCCCTACTCTTTTACGAGAAGTGCCATGGGATTTTTAATGACCACAGAGAGTCAGGACCTCGGTTTAACGTCTCATCCGAAGGACGGTGCTTGTTACAGTACAGTGTCCCTGTCGCTATACTGGGGCGTTAGGACCCACACAGACCACAGGGTGAGCACCCCCTGCTGGCCTCACTAACACCTCTTCCAGCAGCTACCTGGTTTGCAGGAGATCTACCATCCAGGTACCAACCAGGCTCAGCCCTGCTTAGCTTCAGTGGGCAACCAGTCTTGGACTACAGGGTGATATGGCTGCTGATATTTGAATTCAAAAGTTTTCACCCCCCCGGCTCTTAATGCATCATATTTCCTTCTGGAGCATCAGTGAATGTTTGAACCTTTTTTAATAGTTGTGTTTGAGTCCCTCAATTGTCTTCGGTGTGAAAAGATGGATCTCAAAATCATACAGTCACTGCTGGAAAGGGTTCAAATATGCCAAAAATGCTTAAAAACTGAAGAATCTGCAAGACCTGAAGGAATTTTCTGAAGAACAGAGCTCAGTTTAACTGCTCAGAACAAACAAGGGACTCATGAACAACCATCACAAAACAAACAAACAGTCATGGATCATCCAGGTAACCACACATAGTATTAAGAATCAATGGTTCACTTACTTTTGAATGGGGCCATTTTAATAAATTCAGCTATTGTTTTGTCTTGTGTACTAAATGCAAACATCTTTTATGTAAAATATCTTACTTAGGACAGAACTAAACAAAAAATAACATGCATTTTGCATGATTCCTCTTATTTTATTAAAATTATTCACATTTTCACAGATTCTGCAAGTGGTTCACATACTTTTTCTTGCCACTGTACTAACCCTGAACCTACCCCTAAACCTAACCTGAATGTAGTTACCTTATATTGCCCACTACTTTCCTAAACTGTAAGTACAAGTTAGTTCAAGTACTGTAAAGTGCAACCATGTATTCTCTCAGACTAATGTACACAATATTCTTATGGTATTATACTTTACAACAAGGCTCCATTTATTAGCATTACTTAACTGCATTAGTTAACATGAACTTACAATGAATGAATGAAAAATACTTCTAAAAACTAACACTAACAAATGGAATACTGTTGTAAAGTGCTATCAGTCTTATTATTTGTCCAAAATTAACACTCATTAAATACCATATGAAAATAAAAACGGGCTTTGGTAAGTAAAAAATAAATAAAGTAAAATCCATATATGTGACCCTGGACCACAAAACCAATCATAAGTCGCACGGGTATATTTGTAGCAATAGCCAACAATACATTATATGGGTCAAAATTATCGATTTTTCTTTTATGCCGAAAATCATTAAGATATTAAGTAAAGATTATGTTCCATGAAGATATTTTGTAAATTTCCTACCGTAAATATAAAAAAAATATATATATTTTTGTGAGTGGATATGCATTGCTAAGGACTTCATTTGGACAACTTTAAAGGCGATTTTCTCAATATTTAGATTTTTTTGCACCCTCAGATTGTATCTCAGCCAAATATTGTCCTATCCTAACAAACCATACATCAATGGAAAGCTTATTTATTCAGCTTTCGATGTATAAATCAAAAGATTGACCCTTATCATATATGTCACATATATAGAAATAATGTANAAAAATACTTCTAAAAACTAACACTAACAAATGGAATACTGTTGTAAAGTGCTATCAGTCTTATTATTTGTCCAAAATTAACACTCATTAAATACCATATGAAAATAAAAACGGGCTTTGGTAAGTAAAAAATAAATAAAGTAAAATCCATATATGTGACCCTGGACCACAAAACCAATCATAAGTCGCACGGGTATATTTGTAGCAATAGCCAACAATACATTATATGGGTCAAATTTATCGATTTTTTTAAGATATTAAGTAAAGATTATGTTCCATGAAGATATTTTGTAAATTTCCTACCGTAAATATAAAAAAATATATATATATTTTTGTGAGTGGATATGCATTGCTAAGGACTTCATTTGGACAACTTTAAAGGCGATTTTCTCAATATTTTGATTTTTTTGCACCCTCAGATTGTATCTCAGCCAAATATTGTCCTATCCTAACAAACCATACATCAATGGAAAGCTTATTTATTCAGCTTTCGATGTATAAATCAAAAGATTGACCCTTATCATATATGTCACATATATAGAAATAATGTAGAAAGTATGAGGTTTGTGCATAAAGCATTTATTAATCTGACTTAATATTAATTTTAACATTTACAAATTCATTAGTAAAAAAGTTATATCTGTTAAAATTGAGATAACATGAAATAACAATGAGTAGTTGTATTTTTAGCAAAGAACATGTACATGTTAATTTCTTGTAGCCTATATGTACATCTCTAGTCACATTTTTGCAATATTACTTATGTTTAGAAGAAAAAAAATCATGAAAAAAATGGCATCATCTCATATGTAAAAAATGCAAAGAAATTTGTAAATGTATAAATAAAATACAATCTAAATCCATTTTCATAGGAGCTAAAGGATTTAAATTTTTTTTTTAAAGTGCAACATATTGTACAGTACATGGTCCATACAGAATATATTTATAGCCAGTAAATATTCTCAATTCACCAGCTACTGGCCAGTGTTTATTTAACTTTCATATAGACGCTGTTTGTGTGAAGTCTGGCAGAACAGCTTTCTGCTGATGTATTTCTTTTAAATTGTAAAAGCAGCATATGGTAGAGGGAAATACTGATATTTCAATTAAGAACTATGAAAGAAACCCAATTTTTGCAGTTTTGAGCAAATATCCTCTTGTACAAATCAAGCAACTTCTTAATGTGTTTCAGCCTTTGAAATTTTCTCATTTCCTCTCAGCTCTGAATCTTTCACACAGACAGAAAAAGTAATTTAATCCCTTCTCATCATTTATATTGTGCTTTCGCTGTTCTACATAATCTCCGCTTGGGTAATGTCTGAATATAATGGGTTGGATTAATCTTGTTTACACCTCAAGACAAATGTCTGTATCTGTTGTGTATGAAACAATAGTGACAAAAATACTATACAAAAGCTAAAAGCTTTATATCCTCAGGTGAGATGTTGGTCTGTAAGCTTGCATGATTGACAGTTTGCAGTTCATTGTTCAAGTTCTATAAATGGCGGGTATGAATATTTTCTTAAAAATGCATGTAAAATAGCACTTGTTTCTTCTTTACAAAGAGCAATATCACTTTTTATATCTCAAAAGCAGTATTTTTGAACATAATATTTTACAATTTACAGAAGCAGTGGAACAGACAATGTGAGGGCACAAAAAATGGTACAAAAATAATGTTATAAAAGATTTCTGATTGCAATGATTCTAAACAAACCTTATATTCTGTATCTAAAAAGTTATTTCAGTTGTAACTAAAAGCAATGTGTCATATGTCCAACTGCTGTAGGAGAAAAAGTACATGTACAAAAGAAGTCCGGGATGCCAGTAGTTTGAGTGACTGCTACACGGCATCGAAGAGGAATCATTTTCTAACGAGACATTTGGCGGTCAGATATTTTGCTGAAATTAAAATTAAACTTGACACATTCCGGGCCAATAACTGTCAGTTTGTGGGCCAATAGCGTGGCTGAAAGTAATGGAATAACTAAAGGCAGACTTACAAGTCAACTGAGCACAGGAAATTAGTGCCGTATTCCTCCAGAAGGAGTGAGGAGACCGTTGAGGGCGGATGAGGGAGAATGACTCAGCCTTGTTACTCAGCATGCAGGTTATTTGCTGACACAAGACGCCAGTGGAAATTATACTCCTCACTACCTGGACCTTTCAAAAGCCTGAAATATTTAACCAGACACGACATTCATTGTCAGATGTTATTGGTGTTTTTTTCCTGTCACTGAGGGTGTAGAAACAGAAGACAAAAGACCAGGGTAATAAGGTCTGGATCATGTAAAATGCCCCCATCAAAGACTCTTTTGTCTCTGAAGCGGAGCAGATTTGCATATTCCGAATGCTGGAGTAAATCAGGCCTTAAAGCTATTGTTTTTACTCTGAAACAGTGTAATTATTAGTTCAAAACTTTTTTGTAGTCCAAAACACTGCGAAAGATAGGCTAATCTTGATGAGCCTGTCAGCAGTTTTTAAAAAGAAAAAAGGCAAACATAACAGTTGATTTCTAGCACATAATATCAAAGCACAACCGAAATTAGAAGTAAAAAAAGAAGCATATCTTATAAACACTGAATTTAAATGTGGGTGAGAGCATGGATAATTGCACTACTTTTTGGTTTTTGCTCATTTAGTCTTTAAATGTTCAGCATAAAGCTGTGAAACTACATTTCGAACATCTATGACATGTTTGAAAAAGCCATTTAAGGTCAGAATATATAGGCCTACTTGTGTGTGTGTGTGTGTGTGTGTGTGTGTGTGTGTGTGTGTGCTCAAAAAAATTAAAGGAACACTTTTTAATCAGATAATAGCATCAAGTCAGTTAAATTCCTGGGATATTGATCTGGGGTGCATTCCCCGAAAGCATCGTTAGCCAACTATTGTCGTAAGTCCCATTGAACTCTATTGGTAACGACGGAACTTGCGACCATAGTTCGCTTTGGGAAACGCACCCCTGGTCAGTTAAGTAGCAAAGGGGGTTGTTAATCAGTTTCAGCTACTTTGGTGTTAATGAAATTAACAACAGGTGCACTAGATGGGCAATAATGAGACGACCCCCAAAACAGGAATGGTTTTACAGGTGGAGGCCACTGACATTTTTTTCCCTACTCATCTTTTCTGACTGTTTTCCACTAGTTTTGCATTTGGCTAGGGTCAGTGTCACTACTGGTAGCATGAGGCGATACCTGGACCCTACAGAGGCTTCACAGGCAGTCCAACTCCTCCAGGATGGCACATCAATACGTGCCATTGCCAGAAGGTTTGCTGTCTCCAAGCACAGTCTCAAGAGCATGGAGGAGATTCCAGGAGACAGGCAGTTACTCTAGGAGAGCTGGACAGGGCTGTAGAAGGTCCTTAACCCATCAGCAGGACCGGTATCTGCTCCTTTGTGCAAGGAGGAACTGTCACGGTTCGTAGGTCTGTGGATTCTTCCTTGAATTGTGTGTGTGTGTTCACATGCATTGCTGGGCAGCTCATGATTGCTGATTAGCGATTGGCCTTAACTGGTGCTGATCAGCTATGCTTTATATTGAGTGTGTGTTTGTTCATTCTCTGTCGGATCGTTGTGTTGCTCACTCTTGTTCTGTGTGCTGTGCTCCAGTGTTCCTGCCGTGTTTGGACTACCTGTCGTTGTGGATGTTATTGCCTGTCGTTTGTGGATCACGTTATCACCGGACTTCTGTCTTGGAATTCATTCAGCTGCCCATTGTAGTTCCTGCGCTACCAAGGACACCATCAGCACCCACGACTTTCTTGGAGTTTCTGCTATTGTTCACGTTTTCTTCCTTTAATAAATATTTGTACACTTGCAACTGAATCTCGAGTCATTTATCCTGACAGGAACAGGATGAGCACTGCCAGAGCCCTACAAAATGACCTTCAGCAGGCCACTGGTGTGAATGTCTCTGACCAAACAATCAGAAACAGACTTCATGAGGGTGGCCTGAGGGCCCGACGTCCTCTAGTGTGCCCTGTGCTCACTGCCCTACACTGTGGAGCTCGATTGCCATTTGCACCTTAGACTGTCCAGGAGCTCAGTGATGCCCTGGTCCAGATCTGGGAGGAAATTCCCCAGGACACCATCCGTCGTCTCATTAGGAGCATGCCCCGACGTCGTCAGGTATGCATACAAGTGCATGGGGGCCATACAAACTACTGAGTACCATTTTGAGTTGCTGCAATGAAATTTCAGCAAAATGGACTAGACATCATTTTTTCACTTTGATTTTCGGGGTGTCTTTGAATTCAGTCCCCTGTAGGTTGATAATTTTCATTCAAACGATGTGGCATCCTTTCGTTCCTAACACATAACCCAGTCCATATCAGTATAGATATCCAGCATGGTATTTTCTCCATTT
>RJVU01057109.1:11127560-11138980 GCA_003731715.1 Anabarilius grahami
AAAAATGCAATCATTTTACAGTTAAAAAGAAGTTATCAACCATCACTGGTGTGTAATCAAATGGATCTGTATAACTATAGTAAAAAAAGTTCTAATGTTCCTTTCTATTCGAGAGCTTTGCAGCCGCTGAACACCTAATGCAGAGTCACAGATGTGCTAAGCCTATGTGAGCAATTTATCTTGAACATAATCAAAAAATCTCCATGACATATGTGACATTTTCCTCATTGCTGCAGCCATGTATATTTTTAAGGCAGGAAATAGGGCCGCCTCGTTTCATTTGTTGCCTTTTTGATAGTGTGTAACGCTGTTTCCTTGTGCTTGACTGGCCCCTGAACGATTCTCCCCCCGGCACCACGGGCCTTTATTAGAACTCTATCGGTGCTTTTAATGTGGAAATGCAATAAAGTCATTTCACGCCACGTTGAGCAACCTCCACTTGTTATTGCGGGCCCTCTGTGTTATTGCAGGCCCTCTGTGACTTACTCGCAGGTTGGGGAGGGGGAAATCGCCGCCTCTTTTCTCTCTCTGATGAGTCGTCCATCGGTGAGGTAAAGTTAAGGTGTGTTTGCGCAATTAATAGGAACCAAAAGAATAATCAGCTTAAACTTTACATTAAACTTAATGAGTATATAGATTAATCGAGTGTTCCGAATGAACGGAGCCTCATAGCATCACACTTTGTTTTTGTTCCAAACCAGGGTTTGACCCCTCCATCACCTTGCAGTTCTCTTTTCTAATTGTACTTTTGGGTTCATACCGCAGTAAGATTGCGTGATTATTGTGAGTACCAGTGTGTGGAAGCTGTTTACTTTATCTAGGTTATGACTTGAAGAATTTCCCTTCAGATTTACTACCAAAACTTTACATAAGCAGAAAAGTGCTTGCGTTTGTCTGCCTTGGTTGTACTGCAAGAGATGCAAAGACTGTGAGCAGCTTGTAGGAAATGTATTTGGAGACAAGCAGCTGTGAGAAATGCATTGTGTTATAATAAATATGACAGAGAGCATGCAAAGACATTAGTTATATATCATCAATGGCTTTCCTCAAATTCACTTTCATAATTTCTAACAGTACCAGAGTTCACATGAATTGACCAGACCACTTATTTTATAAAAAAGAAATGACTTTAAAATATAAATTTTAAAATAAAATAAAAAATATGAATTTTAAATATAAATACATAATTTATAAAAATAAAAAAAACCTAATTTAAAAAAAATAAAATAGTCACTCTGGATTCTGCCCTGCTCTCACTGTCACTTACCCGTTCTCACTCGCCAGAGTGTTCATTGGACACTTGCTGCTAATTATCTAGTTGTTTGGACTTGCATAAAAGCTCAGCTCAGCAAATCTATGGCCCTATCCCTATCTAATGGCACCCTAAACCCTCTCTGTCTTCCTCTGAGTCCGCACTTTCATGACGTAATTCCGCTTTGACTGCCGGGTCGAAGTTCTCTGCGTAGCTTGCAGTTTTGCGGACTTAGCAGAAGTGCGCATCAAGGACGCATAGCGGCCGCAAAGGGGACGCTCGCTAGCACCCTTTTGAAAGCTAAAATGACGAATGGGACACCCTACGGTCTCGTGGACTTAACAGACACGCGCACGCAGCGGCTATTGTAAGTCCACAAGACCGAAAGTGCACATGAAGTGTGCCATTTGGGAAAGGGCCTTTGTGTATGCTATATGGACTCACCTCCTGTTTGCTGATTGTTCTTTCTTGTGTTGATGCTTACCGGTCTTGTTCTTATGTGCTCTGGGACCCTTTTGTTGGACAATAATATGGATCTTTACTTGTGGATTTAAGTTATATTGACAGATGTGAAATGTACTTCAGTTTGGCAGCAAGTTAATTTACTGTTTTATACTTCACTTATTTATCTTCTGTTTGAGACTATTTATGTCGGCCCTTTTGAGAAGCTGCCTGTGCTGAAGAAAATCCTGTGTTTCAGTTTATTACCCTGGAGATCTGTGTGTGTGTTGTTGATGTATTCATCTGTTATCCAACATCCAGTCTAACGGCCTGTTACTCTCCTGTTGTCAACCTGTATCCAGCCTACTTCGCTTCTATGTTATCAACTGTATACTGGCCTGCATATTTATCTGTCTGTTACCAGTGCTGTTAAAGGGTTAGTTCATCCAAAAATGAAATTTCTGTCATTAAGTACTCACCCTCATGTTGTCCCAAACCCATAAGACCTTCGTTCATCTTCAGAACACAAATTAAGATATTTTTGATGAAATCCGAGGGTTTCTGAACCACACATAGGCAGCAATGTCATTGCACTTTTTGAGGTCCAGAAAGGTATTAAAGACTTTGTTAAAATAGTCCAAAATAGTGACTACAGTGGTTCAACCTTAATGTTATGAAGTGACAATAATACTTTTTGTGTGCCAAAACAAAAATAACAACTTTATTTAACAATTTGAACTGTTGTCATACGCAGTTGACGTAATGAACGCGGTGCAGGCTTCTGTGTTTACGTGCAAACGCCGGCTCAGTAACTCCTGCACACTGTAAACCCTAACACTCAAAATAATTAAATGGTTTGAGTAGGACAAACTTAAATTAAACAAATTAGTTCAGTAAAATTAACTTTGACTATTTAGCACTTTCTTTTTCTTTCGAGTTCACAGAACTGATATATTTTAAGTAAACTTTACTGTTTCCTTGTTTTGAGTTTTATGAACTAATTTCTTTTTATTTTGATGAACTTAAGTTTAACTGAAACTGGGCTGGGATTTCTATTTCCCAGCATGCTTTACCCATGGTACTCCAGTAGGAGAGAAAATGTTCAAATTAAGTGTTATATGTTTTTTGTGAAATATTATTACAATTTAAAATATATTAAAACAGAAAAGAGGTATTTATTCCTGTTATGACAGCTGAATCATTTAGCATCATTACTCCAGTCTTTAGTGTCACATGATCCTTCAGAAACCATTCTAATGCTGATCTGGTGCTCAAGAAACATTTTGTAATATTATTATTTTCTTATTGAAAACAGGTGTGCTGCTTTAAATTTTTTTGTGGAAACAGTCATGCTTTTTTTAAGGATTCTTTGAATAAAAAGTTTAAAAGAACAGCATTTGAAACAAAAACATTATAAATATAGTTACTGTCACTTTATATCAAATGAATGCATTCTTCTTGAATAAGTATTAATTTCTTTAAAAATAAAAATCGTACTGCCCAAACATTTGCAGTTTACTCTTTACGTATATGTGCTCATACTGTGCCTACATGTATATAAAGACCGAGGCAGATTTCTGCTGCAGTACTCTTTTCTCATCTCACTCACTCTTTTCAACAATATAACACTTTCCTATTTCTGACCTGTCAAATATCTCTGCAAACTGCTTCAGTTTGACAGTTTGATGAGTCTTGTTTGTTAACTGCAGTACCAATTGTTATAGTTAAAAAGAGAAAAACTGTAATATTGTAAAGCTCTGTTAATAATATTCATGTTTTTTTTTCCTTATCATGTCCAGTATAATACAAGTTAAAAGGATCATATTTACTTAGAGATGAAGAATGCCGTCTAATGGATCTGTGAGGGTGTCAACCTTGACTTAAAACAGACTCTTTTAGCACCAAATACTGTGAAAGTGCCCAAAAACTCAACTTTCCAGTTCCAAAGTCTTTTATGAATCATAACAAATGTTGAATTGATATCTTTTCTCATTATCTATTTTCAGTTAAAAGCACAGCACAGCCACAACAAACTGATTTCCTCCTTGAGCAGCCTTTATCTATTTCCTCAAGCTTTAAGAGTGTAGATAATTCTGTGCTTAACACTATCTGCATTCTGCACTTTCAACAGTCAAGGCAGTTTGCATAATTTGATGACCAGTAAGTTCTGCTCTGCACTCACAAGAATGGACATTAAGAAAGAAATTGAGGTGCATCATGCAAAGTTTTCCTCAATATTAACCACCCCAAATATACGATATAGCAAAAAAAGTACAAAATAGGTCATCCTTCATAGTACAGCACAGTGAGGTTTTTTAAATTGTCTCGGGACAGGGTTATTCAATGTGACGTTTGAGAGCTCCCCACCTGCTTTAGTTTTTGAGCAAGCATTCTGCTCGACACAAGATGTCAAAATCCTTTTAGTCAGTAAAGTTGACATGTGATAGCAAAAGCTATAGTTGCGGACCCAGAAAGCACCCGCCGTCTGAGCTGACTGCATGTCTTTTTGGCCGTTGCATCAGACAGGACAAATTTACTTGGTTTGAGCATTCATGAAGGACTAAAAGAGGGCATGATATGCAAAACGGCACCAACACAGTTGAAATGCTCGGTACATTTCACTGAACACTTAGAAAGCTATAAAACTTTTATAGAAAGAAACAAAAACAACCATAAAAGTCATTACTGAAAATGCCTTCTGTTTAAAAGCAAATATAGCCATAGGGGACAAAATTCACCTTTCTGGACCTTGAACTCTTATGTGGATTGATCAAAAGAGAATTGACATTGCTCACCTGCATAAATGTCATAAATCTGTCCCTGTGCGTCAATCCATTGTTCGACTCTAAATATACATATAAATAAGAAGCCAGCAGCAACAAAGTCCAAAAGCTTTCCAGGCAACATTAGCAACACTATACTAAATATCATTACTGAAATGCACTTTTTATTGATTTTTACTCTCAGTCTGCGCTAGATCGTAAATAGGGACCCGAAAAACAAGCATATTACATCTAATTTGATGAAACTGCTCCTTGTGACCGTTCAGCCGTGTCTGTCAGAACTGATTTTAAAATTCTTAAATTGTATGCATAACTTTTAATGGTTTATGAAATTCATACATCTTTTATTGTCTTCAAACTATTCATAAGAGAATCAAGCTTATTGGAAATCTTTTTTCGCATCAAAAACCTTGATAGCAAAGCGAACGTACACCAAAGGTACTCGCAATCATTTCATTTTTTATTGATGTCATTTTATTGAACTTTTAAATATACTTTTATACTTGAGCCATGCTCTTATTGCTGTTTGAAAAGAAACAATGTTTCTTTTCTATGCTTTTGTTATTGTTGTTTTTAATTCAATAATTGTGATTAAAGCCTTGTTGTCAGCACCCGGAATTAACATGTAACCACCACAAGTGCATTGACCACCCATAAATTACGGCAATGGAAAAGATGGCCATGATTAAATAAATTGAATAGACTTTAATCATCTCTCAATATTTGAACGGCCTTGATTCTGAGTGATATAGAGAGGGAAAGTGAATGACAGCGGGAGAGGTGAGGGGTTGAAAGCTTCTGGAGAGGCTCACATCAGTATTGTATCATGGCAACAGAGACAGATGGAGAAGGGGTGGAAGACGTGGGTGTCAAAAAAAGGCTGTGCTTTTCACCGAGCCTGAGTTTAGTCAGCACAGAGACACTTCGACGGATAGACGCACATACGCTCAGGAAGACACACGCTCATTCGCATTCAAGTCAACACAAACCGCACGACCAACTCAGATAATGAACTCTGAGTCACTGTCTTCCCTGACCATCACCAATTCTCTGAAACGTTCTTAAGAAAAATAGTGACATGAAGAATGAATAAGAATGCATTTGCTGTTGAACCCACTTTAAAATTCACCACAAAACCCATCTACATTTACAAATAAAACCCAAACAGCACTAATTGTTCCTACAATTTTTTCCTAAATTTGTTGCATTAAAGTTAATTTCAGAATTAAAATTCTATCAGAATTAAGTTTTTTGAAGAAAACATTCCAGGAGTTTTTTCCATGTAGTGCACTTCAATGGTTACCAATGGGGTTGAAGGTCCAAATCTAGCGTTTCGCTAGATTTTTCCTCGGCTGGGATTGTGTAGAGCCTGCAGTCGTCCGACATTGTTGTTTTACCTTTTTTGTAAAGCCCGTTTGATTTAGTCGGTCATTTTCAAAAAAAATATATATATTTTTTAACAACAAATGCTCATCTTGCATTAGCTCTGCGATGCGCCATGCATTACGTAATCACGTTGGAAAGGTCACGCATGACATAGGTGGAAGTACCGTGTTTACAAAGCGAACGTACAAAGACTAAGTCAAACGGGCTTTACAAAAAAGGTAAAACAACAATGTCGGACGATTTTGAAGTTGGAGGAGAAAATGAGATACCTGAGGTACTTCCACTTCCTCACCTTTCCAACGTGATTACGTAATGTGTGGCGCATCGCAGAGCTAGTGCAAGACAAACATTTGTGGTTAAAAAGTATATCATTTAAATTTTTTTAGAAAATGACTGATCGTTTCGCTAGATAAGACCCTTATTCCTCGGCTGGGATCGTGTAGAGCCCTTTGAAGCTGCATTTAAACTGCAATTTGGATCTTCAACCCGTTGGTAACTGTTGAAGTTCACTATATGGAGAAAAATCCTGGAATGTTTTCCTCAAAAATCCTAATTTCTTTACGACTGAAGAAAGAAAGACATAAACATCTTGGATGACATGGGGGTGAGTAAATTATCAGGAAATTTTAATTCTGAACTGAACTCATCCTTTAAATCAGCGCTAGACACTGAACCAAAAAACAGACTAGATGTTTCCATTTGCTCTCTCAAGGATTCAAGGAAAGAAAATGCAGAAAACAACATTTTGCAGGACATATTTTTGTGAGCATAAATGTTTCAGGATGCATGTTATTATTATTTATTTGTTTCAGCAGATGTGTGCAGTGTACAACTATTTATATAGATGCAATCAATCACACTGCATATAGAACATACAATATTTGTGTAAAAGTGTTTGCATAAAGTTGTGTATATGTGATTATTTCTCTTTTGTCTGGTATGACTGCATGTTTCTTCACAGCACTGTTTATGGAGACTGTTTGCTCTCTCCTGTGTGCTGTTCCCTGCATTATGCGGCAGCTGTCCCCTTGAGGAAGATTGTCTGGGAGAGAAAAAAATGAAAAGGCAAGTAAAGCTGTCAAAGTTAACATGTTAGCGCATACAATTAATTACATTTGCTTGTCATGTGGAATTTAACCATCATCAAAGCTGAACAACAATGAAATGTCACCTATGAGTCAAACACCATCATAGCAGGTCAGCAGCAAAAACAACTTGTCATATGCAAGTCCATAAAGTGTCAGAAAACTGGTTGTTGTGTTCTTTATTTATTTCTGGATTTCTCACGTGTTTTGATGCAGTGGCATGTTTATAGATTATAACACATTTATTTTACTTTAACATTACTGAAACAAGTAACACTCTACAAAAAAAGAAAACAGAACCCATTATAATCAACAACGCTGTCTACACTGGATAGAGTTTACAGATGCCCATTCAGTTTCTGACATACTCCATGCACAGGACAAATGGAAGAGTAAATGAACATTCATTTTGACATGTCTGGTTTATAACAGCTATTTGGATCTCTATATACTTGAGATGGACCTCTGTGTCAGTGGATGGTTTTAATTTTAATGGAGTCCCAGATCGTGTCTGAGAATTATGTTTGTTTGGAGCATTTGACTGCAGATTGTAAAGGAGAGTTCGCAAAGAAACTTTTGTTGAAAGAAAAAGCCAACTGTGTTGGATTTGACAGCAGCTACATCACAAACTGTGCCAGTGGACGGGGCCTAGGATGCAATGATGTAACTATTTGTTGAAAGCAGCTAGATTTAGCGACTTTTCAGGCCCCTTTAGCAACTTATTTTTAAAAACATATTGATAAATCGAACAACTTTTTTGGACGAACCTTTGCAACTTTCCAAATGTCGCCAATACTGTCCTGCGTGCTAGAGGTTTTGCATTTCTGCTGCAGTCACACCTCTCTCTTTGTCTACTCTATTCAGTGAGTGACAGAAAGGAGCAGCACTGACTGAAACTGAATATCATTGTTGTGACTTGTGCGCTGTGAAAGAATAAGGAAAACATTCTGTGGCTTCTAACTTTCTCTCTGAGTTATAATTCTACATGTAAATATAACTAAAATCACAGCACAGCTGCTATCTTCAACTTAAATTATATTAAAATACAGTATGTGAGCACAGATTAGGAGAGAAACAGATGTAAAGTGCCGACATTAGGCAGAATTTAAATACGAAGTGATGACATCACACATATGCTAACTGACTCGTGGCATCATCTAGCAACATTTATCGACTTTTCAAGCAGGTTTTAGCTACTTTTCATAGAAAATAGTTGGCAAAACTGCTTGAAAGTAGACAGAGTGAAATACATGCAGTTAGGATGAACAGTTCTCACCACTTGCAGTGGATCAGCCTCCTTCGAGATCAAAACCAGTGTGTGTGATTAATGCTCATGTGCTTTGTTACTAATGCTAATACATTAGATATAATTTAAATTGTTACTTTTATGTAAAAATACATTTGATAAACAAAACACCCAAGTAATGGTTATTTAATTCACCCCAAAGGCATGCTTTCCATCCATTCTTAGTTTAATAAAGACATTTTAGACATATTTAAAAAAAAATTTTTTTTTTACATTTTACTGTGCCATCTGGCAAGGTGTCACAAGAGTTTTTTGGCATATGTCAGCATGACATCAAGTCTGACACATTTCTAACTGGCATGCAACTCAGGGTGATCACTGGTTATGAATGAAAACTTCTGTGCAAGTTTTGCTAATCTCAAACGAGCATGATGTCTTGAGGCAGTCCTATGCAAATGTATTTGCCTGTGTGATGTCACAGATCCCAAAATCTGCTTAAGTCGTGACGTAACGAATACTGTTTCTGGGTCCAAGCCTCCACTTGTTTCAAGTTAGACTATTTTCTCAACAGCCATATATGATCACTATTTTAGCACATATTTAAGCTAAGCTTTTACAAACTTAGAGAAATAAAGGTTATAATTTTGGGTTGTATTACAGCACACTCTGAGTATATTAGCACCTTGTTTGCTTTTGGGAACTTGTTTGCTTTTTTTTTTTATCTTTTGGTATCTGAAAGAGCACTTAGACGTGAAATCGGTGATGTGTGATTGTAACGAACGTGAGTGTGACAACGTAGTTGTAGATCCACGTGCAGGCTTTATTAACAAGAAGAGCATAGTAGATCAGGCAGTAGGTCAATCACAAGCAAACAGTAACAGGAAGGACAAGGCAAAATAGTAATCCAACAAAACACAGGCAATAGTCAAGGCAGGCAGCAAATGATCAAAAACAAGAAATCAGTCAAAAAAGGCCAAAAACACAGGCAAGGCAGAATAAAGAAACTAGAATAATACAGAATGCAAACATACAACTAAACAATACTCAGCAATGTGTGTGTGTTTGAGTGCAGCTAAACACAAGGCCGGGCAGATGACCAGGGCGGTGCAGGCTGTGCAGGAGGCCAAGGCAGAGCAGGTTGAGCAGGGGGTCTTGTAGACGTCCTTGAAGACCCCCACAGCGGAGCAGGCAAACACCACAGCAGCGCAGATGGGTTTGAAGATCTCCACCGCAGAACAGACGACCACCACAGCAGCGCAGACGGACTTGAAGACCCCCACGGCGGAGCAGACGACCACTACAGTAGCGCAGACGGGCTTGAAGACCCCCACTGCGGAGCAAACGACCACCACAGTAGTGCAGATGGGCTTGAAGGCCCCCACGGCGGAGCAGAAGGCCACCACGGAGGAGCAAGCAGGGCTAAAGACCACCAGAGCGAAGTAGAAGACCATCACGGAGGAGCTAGAAGCCACGGCAGAGTAGGAGATGCCAGAGGAGCTGGAACATAAAGCAAAGACAGTTTATTTGTGGCCCCAAGGGCCGGGCTAAGGAGCTCACACAGTTCATAGACAGTCTTTAGAGCAGGGAACACAGTGAGTTCATGAGCGGCCTCTTTGGCCGAAACAGGAAAGGCAGAGATATCACACATGGCCATTTTGGCCGTATCTGGACAGACAGAAAGTTCACAAACAGCCTTTTTGGCCATAGCAGGACAGGCAGAGAGATCAAAGGTGACTTCTGTGGCTGGAACATGGCATGCAGAGAGTTTAAAGACTGTCTCAGTGGCCATAGCTGGACAGGCAGAAAGTTCATAGACAGCCTTTGCGGCTGGGTCGAGACAGGACAAGAGTTTACAGACGGCTTCCGTGGCTAATTCAGGACGAGAGTTCATTGGCTGAGAGTGCATCGCTGGACACCACCACCACGCAAGGAGCTGAAGCGAGCGCCGCTACCTCCGGAGGTTCTGCAGCATAAGCCACCACCTCTGGAGATTCAGTGGTGGTGTAAGCGGCCCAGATACACCATAAAGCGACCCCCATTATGGGGAGCTTTGCGGACAGGGGAATCAGTTCAGGAGCAAGAGGGCTAAAATGAGTTGGTCTGGGGATACCAGCTGTGCGTACTGAAACCAGCACTGGATCCTCCACGCTGGATGCCAACCTCTGATGCTTGATGACGTGTTGTGGTATGACAACCGCAACAAGATGTGACTCTGGGGTGACAGCCATGATGTGGCGAGGCTCTGAAAGATCTGCTGAGAAGTGGCGAGGCTTTGGAAGATCTTCTGAGACGTGGCGAGGCTCTGGAAGAGCTACTGAGACGTGACGAGGCTCTGGAAGATCCGCTGAGATGTGACGAGGCTCTGGAAGATCTGCTGAGATGTGACGAGGCTCTGGAAGATCTGCTGAGACGTGACGAGATTCTGGCAGACCAGACGAGACATACACAGGATCTGATATGGCAACCGCTGCATGAATGGACTTTAATGCAGCGGCCGCGACATGAACGGTCTCTGGTACGCCAGCCGTGGCGTAAATGGGGTCAGTAATAACAGCCACGACATGGTAAGTCTCAGGAACGACAGCAGTAACATGATTAGATTTTGTTGTCATTGCAATTTCATGAGTGCGCTCTGGTGCGGCAGCCATTATACGAGTGGACGAGGTCTCGCATTCCTCCGCGACACCCACAGTGACTGACAGACAATAATGCAAAATCCAAAAAGTGACTTAGGGATGAATGGGGTCCCTCACGAATTAGTTGTGATTTAAGTGGCTGATTAATGCCCTCACAGAAAAAGTCTATCAGCACACAGTCCGGCAGATCTGAATAATACACAATGTCTAAATATTCTTGAATATAATCCTCCAACGATCGTGTGCCTTGATTGAGCACTAATATTGTGTAACAATGTTTTTGTGAAATATCAGGACACAAATTTGTATAATGACATGCTTATGACATAGGTATTACAAGGAGAGGGTGACTTATGAGGACATTACCCATGTCCCCATTTTTCAAAAGGCTTATAAATCATACAGAATTAGTGTTTTTGAGAAAGTAAAAATGTGCACTGTTTTCTGTAATGGGTAGGGTTAGGGGTAGGGGTAGTGTAGGGGGATGGAAAATACGGTTTATACAGTATAAAAACCATTACGCCTATTGAATGTCCCCACAATTCACAAAAACAAACGTGTGTACTCTAAACAATTAATTACACTTTACTA